>CALYLW010001542.1:0-121173 GCA_944989445.1 Ampullaceana balthica
TTGCCTTCGAAAACAAATGCCTCCGAAAAATGTTGAATATAAAATGGAGTGATTTTAAAGCAAATGAAACAATAAGAGAAGAAACCAACCAAGAATATGTGTCAACTTTTATTATGAGAACACGTTGGAATTATATCGGTCATGTTCTTCGAATGGACGAGAGAAGACTCCCTCGTCAGGCCTTCATGTGGACACCAAAAAGGCAAAAGAAAACAAGGAAGACCAAAGGAAACCCTACGTAGAACAATCAAAAGAGAAAGCTAAACCATGGGTCTAAGAAATAATCAAGACCTAATACAATTGGTGACGGATCGTCGTAAATGGAAATCCATGACTTGTGCCCTATGAGCCGTCTTCGGCCCCAGAGGAATAACAAACTAAGTAACCGTTAAAAATAAAGCCCTGGAAAAAAAATAATGAAATAAAAAAAATCGTTTCGAACAACCGCTTAGTGTTGTTCAATATGGAAATGAGATTTCATTTTTCTTTCTTTGTGTCTACGTTTTCTGATTTTTCAAGGGGAAATCCAGTAAACCTATTCGGCCCGTGCACATCCTTTAAACCTCCTTAACACATTTGCAAAAAGACCCAAAACCTTCTATCTGGTATGATTCAGGAGGAATTGCATGATTGAGCTCAAAGAGACAGGACAGACATTTGAAATATATAAACGCAATTTTTCCCATGGGAAATTGCGTTAAAAATAGGTAATTATTTGTTGGAAATTGCGTTTTAAATACTCATTTGAGGTTTTTTTTTACTCATTAATTTACGGCTTTCAGGCAAAAGGGACAATGACAAAAACTATAGTTAAACCATCTGCAGGTTAAAAGGAACCGTCCTGAGAAATTTGGTCGCAGTTCATTTTTTTGTGTTTCCGTGATTGTGTAACTTAGAGTTGAAAAGTGAATCATACCAACATACAAACACCAACTAAGCTTTATATATTTAGATACAAACACCAACTTAACTTTATGTATTTAGATACAAACACCAACTTAACTTTATATATTTAGATACAAACACCAACTTAACTTTATATATTTAGATACAAACACCAACTTAACTTTATATATTTAGATACAAACACCAACTTAACTTTATATATTTAGATACAAACACCAACTTAACTTTATATATTTAGATACAAACACCAACTTAACTTTATATATTTAGATACAAACACCAACTTAACTTTATATATTTAGACACAAACACCAACTTAACTTTATATATATAGATTTCAAAATGGGAACTGAGCTAGTGCCACTGAAGAGTTTTCTTTCGTGAACATGACAAAAGTACTTTTTTGACCTGTATGTACAATTCACACTTTATCTACGTAAATCATTCCTTAAACGCGTCATAAACTTTGTTAAAACTAATTTTTCTATAACATTGTGTTGTTTGTACTAATTTACTTCACATACCTCTTGTTCTGTTGTTTGTGATACTGTCATTTTGTTATCCCTCTTGTTCTGTTGTTTATGATACTGTTATTGTGTTATCACTCTTGTTCTGTTGTTTATGATACTGTCATTGTGCAATCACTCTTGTTCTGTTGTTTATGATACTGTAATTGTGTTATCACTCTTGTTCTGTTGTTTGTGATAGTGTCATTGTGTTATCACACTTGTTCTGTTGTTTATGATACTGTCATTGTGCAATCACTCTTGTTCGGTTGTTTATGATACTGTAATTGTGTTATCACTCTTGTTCTGTTGTTTGTGATACTGTCATTGTGTTATCACTCTTGTTCTGTTGTTTGTGATAGTGTCATTGTGTTATCTCACTTGTTCTGTTGTTTGTGATACTGTCATTGTGTTATCACTCTGGTTCTGTTGTTTATGATACTGTCATTGTGTTATCACTCTTGTTCTGTTGTTTGTGATACTGTCATTGTGTTATCACTCTGGTTCTGTTGTTTATGATACTGTCATTGTGTTATCACACTTGTTCTGTTGTTTGTGATATTGTCATTGTGTAATCACTCTTGTTCTTTTGTTTATGATACTGTCATTGTCTTATCCCTCTTGTTTTGTTGTGTGTAATGATGTCATTGTGTTATCCTTCTTGTTATGTTGTTTGTGATAATGGCATTGTTTTATTCCTCTTGGAATGTTGTGTGTAAGATACTGTAATAGTGTTACCTCTCTTGTTCTGCTGTTTGTGATACTGTCATCGTGTTATCACTCTTGTTCAGTTGTTTGTGATACTGTCATTGTGTTATCACTCTTGGAATGCTGTTTGTGATACTATCATTGTGTTATCTCTCCTGTTATGTTGTGTGTCATACTGTCATTGTGTTATAACTCTTGTGCTGTTATATGTCATACTGTCACTGTGTTATCACTCTTGTTCTGTTGTATGTCATACTGTCACTGTGTTATCACTCTTGTTCTGTTGTTTATGCACATTTCCTAGTTGACACGTCTAACTTCGTCGTGGGAGTCGGTGACCTTTCTCATGTGGCGGTCGATTGGTGATTGGTGTGGGCGGGTACATATTCCTGGTATAAATTGAACATGTTTGGCCGCGATTGCTGCATTCAGTGAGCTGGTAAGTAGGGGAGCTCAGCTCTGCTTTGAACTGTTTCCATGTAGAGAACTTAATCACTTTTAAATTGAGTTTGTGAACATTCAGATATTTTTGCTTTTCTAAATAATGTAAGATTTTTGAAAGAACACACTTTATAATTTACAGTTTCGAAAATCATTTTTAAAAACTTAAAGGCGTGCTAAACTGCACAGAAAAAGTTCTAAAAGCGCAAATTACTTTATTAAGAAAAACAAATGTCCAAAAAACTTCTTAAAGTTATATTTTGCCTAACTTTTCCTTAAATCATTGTTGTTAATAATTATACATTTGATAGAAATCATTGTATTTCAAATAGTCTTTAATAAAAAGTGCTTTTCTAATAAATATTTTCATAAAATTGTTTTATCTTCATCTGACACCAAAGCCAGTATGTTCAAAGAAGCATGACGAATGACCCTCTCTGGGGTCGAACAATCAGTTGATGGTTGGCAAGCAAAGGTGCTGGAGAAAGAGGGGGGGTAGATAACCGCAGTACGAATGTCTCGAGACGAACAATGTGTCGATGTTCCCCCACACCCCCACCGACGTTCACTGGCGTTTTTTTTTATTTCTTGGTGCTGTAGTTGTGTCCGTTCTTTCCCACATTTCTTTGCACTATCCATGAGCAAGTCTACGGCGTATGCTACGCCGCGGGGGGTATCTAGTAAATTATATTAACCTAGGACTTGTATTTTTAAAAAAATAGAGGCAAAAAGATTTTTTAAAACCACGTTTTTATAAGTGTACTAAAAATAAGATAATAATTTAAAACTTATAAGTTCAAGGACTTTCATTTAATATGACTAAAAACTGTGGGCTGGTGTTTGGTATAAAAGTTAAATGGAGATCTATAAGTGAGAGAATGAGTGAACTGCATACGTAAAACCTTATAAGCGCCCGCCCCACGTTTTAGTCATATTAAATGACAGTACTTGAACTTAAAAGTTTTAGATTATTTTCTTCTTTTTACTACACTTATAAAAACGTGATTTTTTAAATCTTTTTTTAAAAACTTTTAATACACTATTTATTTTAGTCTTTTTAGTCCACTTATAAAAACCTGTCTTTTTAAATCTTTTTTTACATGTATTTTTTTTTATACCAAACACCTCATAAGCACCCGCCCAACGTTTTAATACAACGGTGATGTCGTCACGGGTTGGACTCATGGATGTCAACAAAAGCAGATGGGTATATATGCTTATATAGAGATAAACTAAAACATGCATTAATTTAATTACAGTACATTCGATCGATATGGAATTTTATTACAATGAATTGTCAGCCAAAATCTATCCGTGGTAAAATGTTGAGATCTCTAGGACTATAAGAAGTGGTTTAATTTTACGTTGAAAATAAAATTAAAAAATTTTATACAGACAGACAGGATGAAAGCAAGTTAATAAAAAACGTGGTAAAAATATTCTTTGACCTCTCAATGTTAATTTAATTCTTTTCCTAAAAAAATTCAAATGTAGATAAACAAAATTAAGCGCCCAGCTCATTTTTTCGTCCATTAAAAAAAAGTTTGAACTGTACATAAGTCATGTTAGTTTCAGTCAGGTCCGTTAGATGTCAAAGTGCATTTTTTATATCCACACACTCAGTGCATTGGTGACATATAATAAGTTTGTTATCAAACTCCTATGTTTGGCTGTGGGGAATACATTCAATTACTTATTTCTCTGAATCTCGGTATACCACAGAGTTGCATATTTTAGTTCACGGGTTGACTGAAGCTGACTTTGTAACTTATCCAACCACGTCTAGTGTCCCGTGTATAATCAGAGGTGTGCAGTGACGTAATACCTACAAACTAATACATTAATACAAAAATACCATTGACATAAAGTTGGCACTAAAAAATCTTTGCTTATTCTGTTACTATAAAATGAATCGTACCAAGTCCACCCCACCATTAACCTGACATCCTGCCGTTGTTCTCACACGTAAAGATCATTGACATACCAAGTCCACCCCACCATTAACCTGACATCCTGCCGTTGTCCTCACATGTAAAGATCATTGACATACCAAGTCCATCCCACCATTAACCTGACATCCTGCCGTTGTCCTCACATTTAAAGATCATTGACATACCAAGTCCACCCCACCATTAACCTGACATCCTGCCGTTGTCCTCACATGTAAAGATCATTGACATACCAAGTCCACCCCACCATTAACCTGACATCCTGCCGTTGTCCTCACATGTAAAGATCATTGACATACCAAGTCCACCCCACCATTAACCTGACATCCTGCCGTTGCCCTCACATGTAAAGATCATTGACATACCAAGTCAAACACACCATTAACTTGACATCCTGCCGTTGCCCTCACATGTAAAGATCATTGACATACCAAGTCAAACACACCATTAACCTGACATCCTGATGTTGTCCTCACATGTAAAGATCATTGACATCAAGCAATCACGTGCAGACGAGTCAAATGTTTTGAGTCGAACTTTATTCAGTTTTCCGACAGGAGTTGTTAACACTTTAATTCGTCAAGATCTTAGAACTTTAATAATTCAGACATCGATATTTTAATCAAACAAAACACAATTGCTTATCGATATTTACATAAAATGAAAATGAAATAAGAAATTGATATTTCATTAAAATCAAATTCACTTTCAATATTATCTCAATGGGGAAAATATAATTTTGGCTGTGTATACCTCGTTTGGAGATTTAAAAAAAAACACTTAATTTTTAACTTGAAATTTCCATTTCTTTAAATGTATTTATATTTTTAAAAAAAGTCCATATACACTGCAGAGTTCTCCAACATTGCAACAGCAACTGACAGTCTGTTAATTTTATTTGTAATTAAGCGTCATATTAATACTGCAGAGGTTTAATCCACTCGTACCCCACCCCACGTATTTTATGCCTAAAGTCTTCTAAAGTCTTCTAAAGTCTCTGAACAAAATGGTTATATTATGTTATAAACAATCTGCTAAAATAACAGAGATAAGATTTTTTAAAAACTATACGCACTATACGGTGATGAATTTATCGAAATATTGCCTTCTGTATCAATTCAAATCGCGTTTGCTTATTGGTTATTCAGATTTTGTCACGCCATGCATGTTTTTATTGGTCACAATTTATGAAGTTTCTTTTCAAAATTCATACTGTTGCTCACAAGATTTTATCTTGTTTCTTTTCATTTGTCACAGTCCATCCAGATTCCTTTCACAGTTTGAATAAAACATTTTAAAATCTTATTTTTAAAAAGGACACGCTTTTAATTACATGTAGAAAGTGCACTAAAAAGAAGAGAATACAAATTTTCTATGATAACAAGGGAAATGACTGAACATATTCACTGCAAATAAAAGCATGGGGCGCCCATATATCAATGTAGTAATGAATACTTTGAGATCAAATTTAATAAATATAATTAAGTTTATAAATAAATATATAAAAAGTAAAAAAACAATAACCAGAAATCGGTACATTTAACAAGAATGGATAGTGAGAGAGCATTCAGCACAGCGGGGTACATAAATGATGATAAGCGTTCTCGCTTGTCGCCGAGCAAACTTGGGCTGTTTTAATGTTCTTGAGTACGAATTTGGGTATGACAAACACGTAATTTTTCGAAACTTAAAAATTGAAGAAACAAATTACAAACTTAAAGGTAGCAAATACTGCTGAGTACCACGTTACAATTTACCAGTAACTAGTAACTACTAACTAGTAACTATTTTATTTATTTATGACATTAAATTATTTCCATTGTTATAGCTGATATATTAATTTTATGTTACAAAATTATGTAAAAAATAATAATTTTAAGTTTAATTTGTACTTTTTTGTTTATACTATAAACTTAAAGTTATCTTAAACTGAACTATAAAGTTGAGGAGGAGCCTTGAACACTGAGTGTTGGCTTTCGTTTTTAACTTCTTTGTCATTGACTAGAACGTTGACAGTAGTCAATCATTCAAAACCTTTAATTCAGCATTTACATTTAAACATTTTACTTAAAGATATACCTTATATGACTGTAATAATTTTATATTCTTTGTTCTTTTTTCCGTTGAACTTTAAATGGCTGTTGCAATTGTCATTCGATTTGCAAACTTAAAATTAAAAATGTTGCTTGTCTCACGTGTTATATCTTATTCAGCCATATAATTTTAAAACTCTAGTCTATTGTGAATAATATAATTATACAAAATAGGTTAAGTAACAAATTATTTATTTAAATTTATTAATAAATTCATAAAATTATTAATATAGAACAAAATAAATTAACAAGCGTTGATCAAGAAATCATTCAAATTCATGCAAATGATAGTAAAACAATCAATTTTAATTCGAGAATAAATATTAAGTGAAAAAGTTAAAAGTATAGTTACTACTTTACTCATACAAACTGGAAACTAAGTTAACTAACAGCATATTACACTTAAATCGTCTGAATTTAAGAACTGTTTTTATTATGGCTCTAGATCACGATTTTTTGTACACAACACTACAAACTCAGTACAACACTGTTTGAATGGTACACGCTACAAAGTTCATTGAACTTCGTTCCAGTTCATTCATTCAATTCATTGTAAAATGTTCATCGTTGACAGTGTCACAAACCGTCATTGTATATTGAAGGTACTCCCCATTTGTAGGATAATAAATATTTTAATAAATAGTATTACATACTAGATATAATGTGGTAAAGTACACCCTCCTAGCTCTTACGCTAAAATGTGGAGATTTCCGGATCCGGAATCCGGATCCGGAAAAATTAGGGCTTAACTATCCGGATCTGGCAAAAAGTAGAAAACATACCCGGCTGTTCCCTACTGATTATATATCGTTACGAACGAACGAACATACTCAGAAAATTCTATATATTAATTTTTTTTGGTCAATTTGAAAGGCTAAATCGATTTTGATTGGATTAATTTATCTTGCCATCTTGACATGAGTCTCGATGGAAGTAATCGAAGTGAACATTCTAATTCAAAATACTTCTCTTTTAATTTGCCACACAACTGCACAGTTTTAAATTAACATTATTTACTAAATTTGCATTACTTAGTCCTTCTCTGTTCTGTATAAGATGCTGGTGTAAAAGTTTTTCGCACATTTTAATAATTACTTCAATTTCAGAGGAAAGTTGATTGATTGAAAGATAACATCTGAGACCTAACAAAAGGATTGTCTAATGTTGCTATGACAAGGGTTGCATCCCTTCTCTCCCCAGGAAGTCGTGTGAATAGTTACTCTAGATTAAGACCTAACAAAAGGATTGTCTAATGTTGCTCTGACAAGTGTTGCATCCCTTCTCTCCTCAGGAAGTCGTGTGAATAGTTACTCTAGATTAAATTGTGGGATTTGACTTGTCCACCGCTTGACCATGGATTTAGACGTATGGCGCGTAGGCTACATCTTAATTCTTATCGTGGCTACCTGTAGCATGGCTTTAGGTAAGTTGTAATAGACTTGCTACTTAAGCGTGGGATTGTGGAACATTTTCTACTTAGGTATGGGGTTGTGACAGATATTTTATCATAGGCTAATGTTGGGGCATATATGCAGATACTGTATGTGGCATATGACGTATTTAAAATCAGTCCTAGCAACCCTCGGATGCCTAGAGTGGTCCTCGTCGAATCGACGGAGGAACAACATTTAAAATCTATATATATAATTCTCTTCATGGGACCATGCGAGACACCACGAAGCAAGCAAGTATGTGGAAACAAGCATGACGAATAACCCTCGCTGGGGTCAACTAAACACATTTAACGGTTGGCAAGCGAAGGTATTGGAGGGGTGACAAACAATGGTCCTTGCGTTTCATTTGCATTGTTCCTTCACAGAAAACGTGAGATACGTAGTGTATTGGTTATCACGCCCATCTCATGCGGAGAAGGTCCTGGGTTCAAGCTCCAGAAAATATATTGTTTTTTTTTAAAATGTCTGTTTGTGCCTGCTCTTTTACCCTTTATTGCATAGCATACGCCGCAGACTTGCTCATCATAGACAGTACAAAGAACGGTTGGGTGGGAGGGTGAGAGTACAGACATAAAAAGCAGCACCAAGTAAATAAAAAATAGCGAGCAAAGGTGAAGACATGCACACTGAGGTTGTTGTTACCCGCCTCCCATTTAATACTACCATCCCTTAAACATAAACTGTGATTGGCCGACCCTAGCGAGCGTTAGTCATATTTAGGGTTGTTAATTGCGTGTTGTTGTTTTTTTTTAATTTTTATTTTTTTTGTAAAACTGATTATCGATTATGTAACTCCGATTTTAAACAGATTATCGTTTTATAGCTAACTGCATAGAAGCTAGGGGTGTACCAAATTTTGCCTGCAAATGTTTCGAAACCAACAATGAGTTGGCAGTTTCCCTCAACCGACGTTCACTAGCGTTGTTTTGATTTCTTCGCGCTGTAGTTTATGTCCGTTCTTTCTCCACTTTCTTTGCACTCTCCATGAGCAAGTCTGCGGCGTATGCTACGCCGCGGGGCGTCTAGTGATATAATATTATGTATGATTTTGACCGAATTTATGTTATATCAATATCATTCCGTAAGACATTACACTGTGCTGAGGACCATTATGGGAAGTAAATCCTTTCAGGGGCATAGCTCCAGAGATTTATTGGAAGATATCATAGAGTACCCGTCCTCAACTTAGATACCGCTATTCCCGACTAGACTCTCAGTTTCACTGTCATTATTCGATGAAGTTCAATCCCTCCCTGGATATCGTTAAGGATATCTGTAACATCATTTATTCCCGTATCGAAGTAATGGAGCGTCATTGACAATTCCCTTAGTTGCTAACGTGAAGCTCTATATCCCATCAGCGACCATTTTTTAAATATTTTTGTTTAACATTACAGACAATTTTTCTATTTAATAGAATTATTGTGTCATACGTTCTAATCGCGCAGACCACGCCATTCTTTTGGCATGTGACGCAGCGTTCACAGGCCACGGCTATGAGGGGATTGTGTTACAAAATGCCCAGTTGAATTTGTTTACTTAACTATAGGTTCAGAACCATTTGGAGCTGTGTGGACTCGGAGATACCCTTAGCCCCGGGAACGGTTCCCTGGGTGGACTCGGAGATACCCTTAGCCCCGGGAACGGTTCCCTGGGTGGACTCGGAGATACCCTTAGCCCATGGAACGAATCCCTGGGAGGACTCAGCGATACCCTTAGCCCTGGGAACGGTTCCCTGGGTGGACTCGGAGATACCCTTAGCCCCGCGAACGGTTCCCTGGGTGGACTCGGAGATACCCTTAGCCCATGGAACGGTCCCGGGTGCTCCCTTACGGTCGGGTGGACTCGGAGATACCCTTACCCCATGGAATGAATCCCTGGGAGGACTCAGCGATACCCTTAGCCCTGGGAACGGTTCACTGGGTGGACTCGGAGATACCCTTAGCCCCGGGAACGGTTCCCTGGGTAGACTCGGAGATACCCTTAGCCCCGCGAACGGTTCCCTGGGTGGACTCGGAGATACCCTTAGCCCCGGGAACGGTTCCCTGCCTTCACAGAGATTCGAACACGTCATTCTCGGTATACCAGACGTACATCTCACGGTCCAACTTTCAAGCCATTCATACAACCGGACGATTGCGCTTGTGACCCTCATCCTATAAGGATGTTTCCAATGAACTTTGTTTGATGAGTTACTTCTAGTTCTTAGTTTCCAAATTAACAATCAAATATTTCTCTGACTGATAAACGTAGCTTATAAGCACAATCGTGTCATTATATATTTTTTTCATGAAGATATGCATTTTTTATTAAATGGTATACATTTTTAAGTACGTGTGTTACTATTTTTACATGAAACACTGCTAGCCGAGCTACGAGTCTGGGTACTGCGCTGTATAAGTTCTCAAATTATTATTATTACTAGTTTGATTCAATGGAATGCATTTGGAATGACGTGACAGTTTTCAGGGTGGGTGAACATAAGTTGGTTGTTCAAAATTGATGTAGCATTCATGCGTAGAAGGATTAATGTGTTTGGACATCTGTGGGTAACACAATCACATTAGTAGCAATCATGTCTGTGTTACAAAATCACATTAGTAGCAATCATGTCTGTGTTACACAATCACATTAGTAGTAATCATGTCTGTGTTATATAAAGTGAATGCCCCCATCCCCCAAAATCCATTCTTTCTTTGGTTATCCCTACAGTAAAATTTACACTAAGCTTTTCCCTTCATTTTTCCAGGTGAAAACGCAAGCATCCAAGATTCGTCTAGTCCCAACAAAGATGAGTACATTAGCGTTGACGTTTATGACAGCAATGGAACTCTGGTTGGAATTCTCCAGAGGCCTCGCTCGGGGTTCAGGTACGCTAACCTGTTACCACCAGACAAGAGGTCATCAGATGACGAGTACGTAGACACAGAGGGTGAGAAACGAGCCTCTAACGTGGGCTTCAGGCACAGCTTTGTGGGGAGGAGGTTTCCAGAGGCCAACGATGACATCATACCGGAAGAAGACGATGTCGATCTTAATAAGAGGAGCAGCCCTACAATAGATTAATTTCATCTGGAAACTTTCCCTCTCAGAGGTCCGACATGTTTGAAATGTGAATTTTTCTCTCTTGATAATAATAACTTTAATAAAATATCTGGAAATAAAACTGGATTGTTCGAAAAACATACGTGAACACTATGTTGTGAATTCATAACGAGGTCTTCGTTGTCCTGATGAAATATTATAAACTATCAGTCGCTGGTAATCTTATGTTTCAATAAATCTAAAATTATTTATTTACTTCAAAGAATGATATTTGTAGACATTTTTAATTGGTTGTTGCAAAAACGTTTGTTGTTAGTTTTATTGCACACAAAACGTTAATATATATTAACACGCAGTGTGTTGCGTTACTTTTGTTTGCTAATGTCTGAGTTAGTGACAACTCATAGCGATATTCACCCTTTAAAGGACATTATAATGTATCAACCTTAAGGTGACTATAATTAAAGTCACAAAGAGCTTTTGGTTGTTGTATACTTAGCTTCAAGCAGTTAATAGTGGAGGGGTATGACACCAGTAGAAGTGTGTAACACAAGTGCAAGGGTGTAACACCAGTGGAAGGGTGTAACACCAGTGGAAGGTGTAACACACGTGGAAGGGTGTTACACCAGTGGAAGGGTCTAACACCATTGGAAGGTGTAACACAAGTGGAAGGGTGTAACTAGGGGAAGGGTGTAACACAAGTGGAGCGTGGAACACAAGAGGAAGGTGTAACACCAGTGGAAGGGTGTAACTAGTGGAAGGGTGTAACTCAAGTGGAGCGTGGAACACAAGAGGAAGGTATAACACAAGTGGAAGGGTGTAACTAGTGGAAGGGTGTAACACAAGTGAAATGCTGTAACAAAAGTGGCAATTTAATTATTGTTAAAACGATCAGCTACGGGTTATTATATAAATCATTTAATAGATGTTCCTTTTAATTACTTTCTTTCAAACGCTTAAATATTCAGTTGTTAAAAAAACTGGCAATAAGTTACATAATATCAAAGTAATTGACATATTTCGTATCTATTCAATGACCTTTAGGATGCCTACACTTAATTTGGAAGTTAATAACCAAAGAGACATGATTATCCAGAAGTGTTTACAGTAGTCTGTGTTGTTCGTAAGTAACGAGGACGTCTCTAAGTGGGATAATCAAATTGTGTTAATATTTATAAAACTTAAGAGTAGCAGGATTAATATTACATTTTGCGTTAAGAGATAGAGATAAAACTTAAGAGTAGCAGGATTAATATTACATTTTGCGTTAAGAGATAGAGATAAAACTTAAGAGTAGCAGGATTAATATTACATTTCACGTTAAGAGATAGTGATAAAACTTAAGAGTAGCAGGATTAATATTACATTTCGCGTTAAGAGATAGCGATAAAACTTAAGAGTAGCAGGATCAATATTACATTTCGCGTTAAGAGATAGAGATAAAACTTAGGAGTAGCAGGATTAATATTACATTTCGCGTTAAGAGATAGAGATAAAACTTAAGAGTAGCAGGATTAATATTACATTTCGCGTTAAGAGATAGAGATAAAACTTAAGAGTAGCAGGATTAATATTACATTTCGCGTTAAGAGATATAGATAAAACTTAAGAGTAGCAGGATTAATATTACATTTCGCGTTAAGAGATAGTGATAAAACTTAAGAGTAGCAGGATTAATATTACATTTCGCGTTAAGAGATAGAGATAAAACTTAAGAGTAGCAGGATTAATATTACATTTCGCGTTAAGGGATAGAGATAAAACTTAAGAGTATCAGGATTAATATTACTTTTCGCGTTAAGAGATATAGATAAAACTTAAGAGTATCAGGATTAATATTACATTTTGCGTTAAGAGATAGAGATAAAACTTAAGAGTAGCAGGATTAATATTACATTTCGCGTTAAGAGATAGAGATAAAACTTAGGAGTAGCAGGATTAATATTACATTTCACGTTAAGAGATAGAGATAAAACTTAAGAGTAGCAGGATTAATATTACATTTCGCGTTAAGAGATAGAGATACAACTTAAGAGTAGCAGGATTAATATTACATTTCGCGTTAAGAGATAGAGATAAAACGTAAGAGTAGCAGGATTAATATTACATTTCGCGTTAAGAGATAGAGATAAAACTTAGGAGTAGCAGGATTAATATTACATTTGGCGTTAAGAGATAGAGATAAAACTTAAGAGTAGCAGGATTAATATTACATTTCGAGTTAAGAGATAGAGATAAAACTTAAGAGTAGCAGGATTAATATTACATTTCGCGTTAAGAGATAGAGATAAAACTTAAGAGTAGCAGGATTAATATTACATTTCGCGTTAAGAGATATAGATAAAACTTAAGAGTAGCAGGATTAATATTACATTTCGCGTTAAGAGATAGAGATAAAACTTAAGAGTAGCATGATTAATATTACATTTCGCGTTAAGAGATATAGATAAAACTTAAGAGTAGCAGGATTAATATTACATTTCGCGTTAAGAGATAGAGATAAAACCTAAGAGTAGCAGGATTAATATTACATTTTGCGTTAAGAGATAGAGATAAAACTTAAGAGTATCAGGATTAATATTACATTTCGCGTTAATAGATAGAGATAAAACTTAAGAGTAGCAGGATCAATATTACATTTCGCGTTAAGAGATATAGATAAAACTTAAGAGTAGCAGGATTAATATTACATTTCGCGTTAAGAGATAGAGATAAAACTTAAGAGTAACAGGATTAATATTACATTTCACGTTAAGAGATAGAGATAAAACTTAAGAGTAGCAGGATCAATATTACATTTCGCGTTAAGAGATAGAGATAAAACTTAAGAGTAGCAGGATTAATATTACATTTTGCGTTAAGGGATAGAGATAAAACTTAAGAGTAGCAGGATTAATATTACATTTTGCGTTAAGAGATAGAGATAAAACTTAAGAGTAGCAGGATTAATATTACATTTCGCGTTAAGAGATAGAGATAAAACCTAAGAGTAGCAGGATTAATATTACATTTTGCGTTAAGAGATAGAGATAAAACTTAAGAGTAGCAGGATTAATATTACATTTCGCGTTAATAGATAGAGATAAAACTTAAGAGTAGCAGGATTAATATTACATTTCGCGTTAAGAGATATAGATAAAACTTAAGAGTAGCAGGATTAATATTACATTTCGCGTTAAGAGATAGAGATAAAACTTAAGAGTAGCAGGATTAATATTACATTTCGCGTTAAGAGATAGAGATAAAACTTAGGAGTAGCAGGATTAATATTACATTTCGCGTTAAGAGATAGAGATAAAACTTAAGAGTAGCAGGATTAATATTACATTTTGCGTTAAGAGATAGACGAGGGCATTTTACATTTATCCCGAGGCCGACACGCTTTCATTTAAACGTTTTAAAATTGTTCAATTAACCCTGAAAACAGAAATAATATTTATACCGTAAACCTTTCAATTATTCGTCTAAGAAAATAAAACTATGCTCTTAAAACGCTTTTAATTAATATACATTTTTATATTCCATTCTTATTGCGTATCTTAAAATTTAAAACTGAACCTACGATATACATTCATAATCAACGAAGTATTAAAATGCATGTATCTTTCATAAAAGTAATTAATTTTTTTATTAGGAAAGAACTGAACAAATTTAAAAAGGCATTAAAATTTTAAAATAAGATGTTCCTTTCTTTTGGATAGTGTATTATAAAATCTAATTTTATAAACATCTATTTAAGTTTTGTTACTTCTTTTAAACTTAATTGAAATAATTGTTGAAGTAATTTTCAATACATTTTTAAAACTTTATAACAAAAAATAAAGCGATTTGAAGCTAAATTTAGAACGAACGGTTCAAGCAAGAATCAGCGGACATGCGTTATTCCTACATAAAATACGTTTCTAATTGTTTCACCAGTCTGTCAGCGTAAAGACAGTAAGTTACGGTTAGATCTTTTATTTCGGGTAGCCCCAAACGACATGACACCGTATCGTGATGTAGCGACCAGAAGGAAATGGACATTGGCCAACCATTTAGTAATGTGGCAGTACTCCTTTCAATTTAACAGAATACTATCATCAAAGTGGATTAAACTCGTCATTCATTTTAATTATTGTTTTGGATTTTTATCTTTAAATGTCAATACATATACGGTAATTGTTTTTGCAAAGGGATTTCTAGATGATCTTTACAAACTTGATACCCCCCTAACCCAGCACACACATTCACAGAATGATCTTGACCACAAAGAGAGTAAAGGAAATAGAGTCAGATCCTGGTGTAAATTTTGAGGAATTATTTCCTAAGATGTTAAGACAACGAAAAAAAAACATAACTAAAAACGATCGCGTTCTAAACTTATAAAAACTTTCCGGTATTATACTCACTCTATTGGCCCATATTTACTGGAAGAGATCAAACTATAACTTAACATCCTAATACCATGCACTTCATATCCAAAAATGTTACTACATGGTTTAGCGGCACTTTACCTTTAAAATCCCCAGAGCAATGTATGAAAGTCTTTTAAATGTTGATGAGGTGGATAGTGTGGATTTTTAATAAACAACAAAATGATGGCTTTATGTTTGAGTCTAATTTAATTATCACAATAATTGTGAGTAATATGTAAATGTGTACCTGTGTGTGTGTGTTTGTGTGTGTGTATGTGTGTGTATGTGTGTGTATGTATGTGTATATGTTTGTGTGTATGTGTGTGTGTGCTACAACTACAACTGTATGTGACTTTCGTATCAACATCAGCATATTTCATGATAAATAAAACTCATCATAATCCGAACCACGAAAAGCAGCAACAAAATAAATATGTACATTAACTAATCTCACTAATAAAACAAGTATTACGAAGTACAAACCAAAACACTGGCATGTACCACATTTCGCCTATCGCATGACATCATTTTATTTCCTAAACACTTGCCTCGGACTCCAAGATCTAAGGGTTCAATCATCTCCCCGTTGCCCGTTTCTTTCAACTCACACAATTCCAAGCACATCTAACAAGTCATTGACAAGTTCTGACACCTCTAAACTTACGTTAAACGACATCACATTCCTACTACACAGATGAAAACATTCAATCTGTCTTCTGTCCGGAATGCTTCGTGGGAGTATCTACTTTTTGTGTCGGAAGTGTTAGCTTAAATTTTGTTACAGCTTGTATTTTCGTACTTACAACTATTTGATTTATTGACCACAAAGTTACTAGAATCAGAAATATGGAAATGGAATGGAAGTAACACCTCATGTAAGTACATGTGTTACTTGGCACTTCAAACTAATGCAAGTCAAAATCTTTCTGGTATTTCAATCTGGCATATAAAAATATATATATACCATATATTTGTGCTTTGTTTAATTTACTCAAACAAATTTCGAGATAATTCATAGCTTTACTTCAATCAACTAAAATCGTGATAGAAATATAATTTTAAGTTAGTATTTTTATAATTCTTGTCAAAAAGATTAGATAGATGGAATTCACCCTGAATTTGTTGTTGTCATTTTTAAAATAATTGTTGAGAACAGTTTTTAATATTTTAAAATAAATTTTATTGGTATCCATCTAAGAAATATTAAGTAAAGAATTCCTAATGAAATAAACAATTAATGATGCATTCTGGTTAATAATCATATTGCAACATTTACTAAAGCATACAATTCAAATAAAAATGCATAACATTTCTATCTAGATTTCAAACACTTATATAACTTAACACATGTATTTCATTTGATTTAAATTTAGTTTCTAAAAGCTAAGTAAAATGTATATGTGTTCCAATGTGTGGTTCTTACATTATGTTTATTAAAATATAAATATATAATACAAAATAGTAACACAAAATAATGAAATCGTCTTCTGTACAATTGAAGCGCGTTGATGGTACAGACAATACAATTATTATAGTAGCTTGCATTTTTTTAAGCTTCTCCTAAATTTGTTTAGAATTTTTGTTTTGTGTCTGAGGCAGAAAATGATTTCTTATAATCACGAAAGTTGGCTAGTGAATAGGTAAGTCGTATATTCTTCACAACTGAAAAAAAAACAACATAGTTTAGACTCAAGAATTATAAGCAAGATATATTTTAATTAACATCTTAAAATTACTGTAAATACTGCAAAGTCATATGTTGCTCTAGCATGCATTAATTTCCATAATATATTAAATTGTTTATGGACGTTCACTACCCATATGTTCAAAAGGTTTGTTTACTTTTAACATTATTTTCATCTGCACTAGATGACCCTTTTAGATATTGTGTTACAGAAATAGCGAAGCTCACATTTACAACTACATTGTCTATGATCTGTAGACAATCCACTACGGTGACGTCTACATTGCTATTTGCACCATCATGTCTTATATTTTATAATGTTGTAATTTAGTTATAAGATATGAATGTTTTAAATTGAATGCATCTATAAATATTTAAATATAGTAGGATAATAACCGTGTTTAACTACGGGGTAAGCACACAAATAAAACAATATTTATTACACAAAGCGTGTCTTATTCTAACGAATTATTTATAAAAGAAACTAAAAAAATACTTATTTTAAAAAGTAAGTTTCATCATTTTTCTGCCCTTTTTGTAGCTTGTCATAGGATTCATTTGGTTGAAACTCTCCAAAACAACCATTCTATGTCCAGTATAAGCTTTGGTTAACACTCTACAAAACAACAATTCTATGTCCAGTATAAGTATGACCTTAGCAAAGAACGAATAGGGTATTTCTGTGATTGACGGGAAAAAACGGGATGTGACATACATTGAAAATTATGTATATCTAGATATATATCAATATACATAATTTGCAATGCATGTCACGTATGTCTGTCCCATCTGTCTGTCCGTGACAATACTTATTTTAGAAAGCAGCGCACCGAATTACTGCACCAAAAATAACTCTTTTCGAACGTTCCGCATAAAATTGTTCAATATGAAAATACACATGTAAATGAATAAAATAAAAATAAATAAAATAAATGAAAGTTCTGTATTACATTAATTTTTATTATGATGTGTATTTTTTTCAAAATAAATAGATTTCAGCTGAATTGTATTTATTTTGAAAACTTCCTTCATTGTTGACGGGTAATACACTTGTATACATATATGATTCGCCAAAAGCCAAAAACTAGAGCAAGCAAGACGACGAAGTCTATATATAGATAGTAATGTTCACATCCGCACCATGCGTTTTGCACTAAGACGCAAAATATAATAATAAATTAAGTGAAGAAAGAAGAAAAGGCGCGTTTTATTGTGCAATCATCTTAGACCCTCCCCTTCTTCTTCTTCTTATTTTTTTTATGGCTGTCCATAAAGTAACACGATTTTAGTCAATTTTTCACTTACCCCTCCCCCTTCCACTCATTACGCGTCGTCACAAGATCTTAGACCAACCTCTCCAATATGACGTCAAAAATATTAACACCCACCCCCTACAATTTTCTTTTTAAACGCTGTATTTTCTATTTGAAAAAGAACAGGTTTCAAATCACTTTTTTGTAATTTGAGTATGTATTTAGTGTAAGGCTGGACTTTCATATCGTAATGCGTGTGAAGCCACTGAAAAGGTTATAAAATAAATTGTAAGAAATCAATTATTTCATTGGAACTTATATTTACAGTTGCAAGTTTTGATGTGACGTCGATTTTCTCAAACAACCCCTCCCCCTCGTCACATATCGTCCAAAGTGTATGGAACCCTACGGCTCGCTCACATTACCTAGGACATTAAAGGACGCCCCCTTTGTGTTTATGTTTATTTGTTTTTTATTGTTTTTGTTATTGTTGTTTAATTATGCATTTAGGTGTGTCTCATTGCTATCTAATTTAAGCCATGTGCAACTTGTTGTTCTGATTTTTACTAGTCTTATATTAACTTGCTTTGTAAGTTTAATCCGAACCGTCCCACTATTTGTTGATATTTTTTTTCACGTGCCCTATTCACGCGTTGACGCCGAGCGTCACTGTTTACACCCCCAACCGTCCCTGCGCCCATTTTTAAGACCAGGGGAGATAATTGTGTTTCAATCTATAAATGTCGCGTTTAAACCAAATCACTACTTTTAGTTATGTCTCATATATAAGCGATTTATAGTCAAAAGGTAAGCTGGCTTTGAACTTACTGTAAAATGCGTAGACTGAAAAGTAGAAAATTAGTGCATTTTTAATATAAGACTAGTTTTTAAAAAAGTGTTTTTAATGTTGATTATTACATGCGGCAGTTTGTGCCCGTTCTTTTCTCCCTTTCTTTGCACTACCTATGAGCAATGCAGCGGCGTTTGCCACGCCGCGGGTCGGATCTAGCTGTTTTTATTAACGGACATTTCATTTTCATATAAGACTGGAAATGAATATGTTATTTAAATCAGAGTCGCACTTCAAAGCTTTGTTGCTGACGTATTTAATAGAAATTTCACTTTCATATTGTGTTTACTTTCAGAATTACATACACTGTATTTGAATCGAATTTTAATTTAATCTAGAATGATTTCGCTTGAATAAAAAAAATGAGATTTTGTTTTTGAAAATTGCGTTTAAATACTCATTCGAGTTTTAATTTCTTGTTGCGATGTCATATAAGCCGTGCAACAAAATTGTTCTTCCCGTGAGCGTCGCACCACAAAGCAACCAGTGGTGACGTATTTAATATGAAATTTGTCTTGAAAATCTTAGATGATAAGTTGAATGATGGCATCTACAATTTAAAAAAAAATATATTGAACTATAATTTACACTTTATAGTATTTAAAAATAAAATATGTTCTACTAAAATGTGTTCTACTTAAATATTTATATGCATGAAGCTTATAAAAATTTATTGAAATACAACATTTGAGAAATGAAACACATTTCAATATCCTAAGCATTTAGCTTTTAATAAAACTAATTAATGTATATATTTAATTAAAAAGAATTGCCCATCTTCGCGTTATAATCGCGTTTTATTTCTTCTGTGGAGGTCTATATTTTATTCTTTTGGCACGCCACTTGAACTCGATCCTTATAATTAGGGATACAATGTCAATGAAAAAGTATGATTCTTTTAATTTTATCCAAATAAAACTTTATTATAATGTTTTTTAAAGTTATTTCTTGGTTTACAGTATAATAATCTGAAATGCATTGTAGCAAAATTTCAGATCGATCGAAAGTACCGTAACTAAATTAATGAATATTTAGTTTATCTCTATGTATCAATATGAAGACGTCTGCTATCGTTGACTTCCACGGTTCTCTGCGTTTCACTCCAGCCAGTGATTACCACATCCCCGTGTTTTACAGCAAAGTGAGTTCAGTCAAGTTCAATATGTAAATGTTTGTCTCGTGGTGCATATTATATTGCACATAATCAATAATTTTAGATATGTCTCATATATAAGGAATTTATATTTTTAAAATTTGTTTTTTACGGGTTGTTTAATTTAATTTTTTTCCGCCCGACTGACCAAGAGATTAAGACAGACAGGGAGACGAAACGGTGAAGTTAATATAAGGGATTTTTAAAAAGGGCTTATAAGCAATAGACACGGTTTTTGTAGACATTTTCTTTTAACTTTGTTAGTAACCTGTAGACAGAAGACTATATACTTTATAACCTGTTTCAATATTAGATTAAATGTAGCATTTTAGGTGAACTATGGGCTTGTTGCTGTTTGTTAATTTGTCACCATATATTTCTATTTTATTTTGATCCGTTGTATGTTTATGAGTAAGACAATAATAGGCTGAGAGGCAATGGAAATGAGACGGGGAAATAAAGACGTGTAGGATAACAGTCAGAAGAACTTAGAAAGTATTAGAGAACTAGGTTGATATAAGTACTGGCTGTGTACAGTATTAGTGAACTAGGTTGATATAAGTACTGGCTGTGTACAGTATTAGAGAACTAGGTTGATATAAGTACTGGCTGTGTACAGTATTAGAGAACTAGGTTGATATAAGTACGTGCTGTGTACAGTATTAGAGAACTAGGTTGATATAAGTACTGGCTGTGTACAGTATTAGAGAACTAGGTTGATATAAGTACGTGCTGTGTACAGTATTAGAGAACTTGGTTGATATAAGTACGTGCTGTGTACAGTATTAGAGAACTAGCTTGATATAAGTACTGGCTGTGTACAGTTTTAGAGAACTAGGTTGATATAAATACTGGCTGTGTACAGTATTAGAGAACTATGTTGATATAAGTACTGGCTGTGTACAGTATTAGAGAACTAGGTTGATATAAGTACTGGCTGTGTACACTATTAGAGAACTAGGTTGATATAAGTACTGGCTGTGTACAGTATTAGAGAACTAGGTTGATATAAGTACTGGCTGTGTACAGTATTAGAGAACTAGGTTGATATAAGTACTGGCTGTGTACAGTTTTAGAGAACTAGGTTGATATAAGTACTGGCTGTGTACAGTTTTAGAGAACTAGGTTGATATAAGTACTGGCTGTGTACAGTATTAGAGAACTATGTTGATATAAGTACTGGCTGTGTACAGTATTAGAGAACTATGTTGATATAAGTACTGGCTGTGTACAGTATTAGAGAACTAGGCTGATATAAGTTTTGGCTGTGTACAGAATTAGAGAACTAGGTTGATATAAGTACTGGCTGTGTACAGTATTAGAGAACTAGGTTGATATAAGTACTGGCTGTGTACAGTATTAGAGAACTAGTTGATATAAGTACTGCTGTGTACAGTTTTAGAGAACTCGGTTGATATAAGTACTGGCTGTGTACAGTATTAGAAAACTAGGTTGATATAAGTACTGGCTGTGTACACTATTAAGAACTAGGTTGACTATAAGTACTCTGTGATACACATTGAAGGCCTAACTATGACATGTACCTGGATACACATTGAAGCCTAACTATGACATGTACTGATACACATTGAAGGCCTAACTATGACATGTACCTGATACACATTGAAGCCTAACTATGACATGTACCTGAATACACATTGAAGGCCTAACTATGACATGTACCTGAATACACATTGAAATATTGTGTTCTAACTACTGACTGGTAAGTAACATGCCAATACACATTGAAGCCTAACTATGTTCACTGATACCCGGGTGCAATTTTACTACCCATGTAATTGCCTAACTATGACATGTACCTGAATACACATTGAAGGCCTAACTATGACATGTACCTGAATACACATTGAAGGCCTAACTATGACATCCTCGTTCGACGCTTACACATGTTATATATCTAATCTTGATTTTTTTTTAAGTTTTAAATTTGGATAGAGTGTTTGTTTTCCTGGATTCTTTGGGCAACGCAAACCATGTCTGGACTGGAAGAACGAGAATTTGTAAGTGTGTGTTCTTGCATACGGTATAATAAAAGTGATTATATCCCTGACTATCGAGAGTTTTCTAAGATTATCTTTGTGATGTATTTCTAAGTAACAATTAATTGCCTTATAAATTATTACTTCTTTGGTATTTGTTCTTCTATTTTCTTTTTCCAAAGTTGAATAATTATTAAACTATTTGTTCTACTATTGTCCGTTTTTAATATATAATAAAAAACATGTATTTCGAATTTCAAATACATACTTTCACTATATGAATGCACAAATAATCAGTGTTTGGATCGGTAAAATATAGAAAACTATATTTCCCTCCAGCGTCGCAATACAAGGCACCAGTTCTTACTTGTTTAACATGAAATCTTATTCCATAAACTGCGATTGTGGAAAATTAAATTTAACATCATCTTTCCAAAAAGGTTTTTAAACTTTAATGTACAAATCCAAGAGATTAGCAATGATAAATTGTGTTACTTAAATGTTTCTTTGCTCACAAACTAAAGAATGAAGTGCAATAAAATATTTTAGAGACGCAACAGATTTCAACAACTGATTAATTTCAAATTAAGAGAACTATGAAATGTATATATCTACTTTACAATATGTGGATAGCTTGATGTTTAAAAGAACAAACATGATGGTTTCACCTTGAACATTTATACCACGTGGCACGCTACTTGATCTTGATCCCTACAAATAGGGATACAAAATCAATGAATTCTTTAGATTCTCCTACCACGATTAACCCTTATTTCATTTTAATAAACTCTTTCTTGCTATAATAATTTGACACGTTTCTTGAAATTAGTAACTAGGATTAGAATAGGATACTTAGCCATGCCCTTGTACTCCAAACAGCTATATGAATAACATTATTTTTTTCAAAAGTTTATAAAATTTCGACTCATTAAACAAACAAAATAAATATCACATTCAGATTTACCTTCTGGGGAAATGTCTAATAAATCAATAATCAAATATGTAGACATTTTAAAATAACTTCATAAATAACACGTAGACTGAAACCATACATTTTATAGTAAATCTGTTTAATCACAAGGAGACTGGAGAATGAACATGTTTATAAAGTTGTCAATATTAGATACTGTGTAGTGTTTGTAATGATCTTTTTGTGTATGCTTTTTTTAATATATTACCATCACTGTCTATATTATTACCATCAGTTGTATCGGGCCGTCCATAAAAAACGTCAAGCGCCTAAAAGGGAAAGGTCACACTTGTCTTTTTGCGTAGTTGCTTAAAAGATAAAATATAAAGGAGACATTCAAGTGCTTTTTACATTTTCAACTAGAACGTGTAATAAGTGTTACTTATGACGACATAAATTATAATTTTGGCTTTTAATCGAAATTAACGATTAATTAATCGTTAATTTGTTTTAACGATTAATTAATCGTTAATTTTTCAAAAGTTAACGACTAAATTTAAATTAATCCTTAACAGCCCTAGAAAAAATGCTTTGCCAAGGCTACTCACAAAGAAACTAATTGACTACTTAAAAGATTATTTGACTTTCGCTAAAGCATTAAGTAGTGACCGTAAGATTTTAAATGTACATTTCAGTCAAAGAACGAGAGAGAAAATTGTGGCAATCAAAGCGAATATAAAGTCATGTTATGTAGAGAAATAGTTGAGAGCAAAGCTGTAATCTTCATAAGATGAGGTTATTGTAGAAATTCAAGTGAGTTTTGGCAATTATGATATTCGTACATCATTTACGTAATGTAATAGCTATTTTGGATTTTGATCATGGCATGGCTGACAAAATTTATACAGCAAACATTGTGCCACGAAGAAAAGCAGAAAACTACGATTTTATTATTTTTTAAATGAAGGCTCTCCAATTATTACGAACATTAAAATGAATAGTGTCCTTATTACTGTCTAAAAAAATGTCTTCCCATTAGATCATATATGTATTTTCCCCGGGGGGGGGCAGCACACCTGGGTTCTGCTACGCCGCTGTTTGTATGAAATTTAAATATTTCATAAAATTATTAACTTGGTGTATGAGAAAATTTAATTAATAATTTACCTTGACTTTGTTGATAACACTATTTAATACGTAGTGAAAATTTAACGATTAGTTTTACACTAAACTATTTCGATTCCCTTATACCATTGCAAGAGACTAACACATTTGCAGAAAATTTCATCTCATAACCTAGTCATGTATACAGATTTGATCACATGGTTTTAGTATGACGATAGTTTTCTTTTGATTTTCTGCAAACATAATTATATGAAGTTGAACTAATTAAAATATGGCTGTGTGTTTCTCTGTGTGTTTAGGTAAAATAAATATTTTTATGAATACATAACTTAACCGATATATTTGTACTCAAATTTCGATTCCCTGTTATTGATGCACAGACAAGACAACTTTTGGATCTTTAAAGTAGAGGGTAACTTTTTATTTTGCCTTTTCATATTAGACGTGCAACAAAAGTGTTCATCCCAAGTTGGTCGCACCACAAAGCACCAGTGCTGACGTATTTAATACGAAATTGGGCTTGAAAATCTTAGATGAGAAGATTAATGATAGCATCTTAAGTTTAAAAATGCATTCAACTATAATTTAAACTTCTATGATATTTAAATTAAAATGTGTGCTACTTAAATGTGTCTATGCATGAAGTTTATACGAATTTATTGAAATACAACATTTGAGAAATGAAATAAATTTTAATATCCTATTCAATTCGCTTGTAATTAAAACTAATAAACGTATATATTTAATTAAAAATATATGCGCATCTACATTTTAAAGTCGCCATTTCTGTCTAATGTTACATATCGGTGATCTATATTGAATTCTAGTGGCAAGCCACTTGAACTCGATCCTTATAAATAAGGATACAATGTCGATGAAAAGCATGATTCTTTTACCCGGATAAAACTTTATTTCATTTCAAAAACTTATTTCTTGGTTAACAGTATAATAATGTGAAGTGGTTCTTAAAAATATCACAATTTAGAATTTCATTTTAGCCATAAATTTGTTGTTCACATATACCAAACGTATTTTTTACTATAAGAAATAGACGGAAAATGTTTCATCCTTTTCCATGGCAAACAATCGTTTTATACATTTATTTACGTGGTTGTATAAATAAATCTAAGCACTGCTTAATATAATAAAATAAACAACATATTTGTTTATGTTACTATTAATTTCATCATTTAAAATTTTTAAAAAAATGAAAATTCGAACGCCTTATAAAAAAATCATGTTATCAAACACACACATTACTCAAATCTCACAGAATTTTCATGTAATAAATACAGACTTAACTTTGTGAGAGAAGTGTTGTTTTGTTGTATGAGCGTGCAAGTTGACTAGAATGAAACATGGTTTGTGATGTGAACTGTAAGCGTGCGTGGTCATGGCCTGGGATAATAGCTGACCAGAGATAGACGGTTCGAGAGGCAACCGAGGTGGTTGATTGTACAGTTCATTGTACAGTTGATTGAAGTTGATTGTACAGTTGATTGAAGTTGATTGTACAGTTGATTGTACAGTTGATTGAAGTTGATTGTATAGTTGATTGCAGTGGATTGTATAGTTGATTAAAGACAGTTTTTAACCAGACCACAGAGTGTTGAAGACTTGTTACTTGACCCATAAGTTCTATTACATGGCGCCAGAATTAAAGGACCTGAAGACTATTTGATGTACTGACGCCATAACTTCTACATGGTGTCAGATGGACCGACTCCACCCGCTACAACCACTGGAGCTACATGGAAACATTGCTACCAACTCAAATGGATTTAAGCAGTCTTTCCAAATATACAAGATAGTCAGTGGACTCGACAAAAAAAGCAAAGAAGTGCAGAGCATGACAATGCTGAGTAATAGGCCAGGAAGTGGTAGAAGTGTACAATACATTCCAATAGTCTGGACAGGAATGTGAGGATTGTGACACAGTTTGTCATACAGTGAAGTGTTTGTTACGAAAATTCGAGAGTTATTGTTTGCCAAGAAAGAATGTTACAGTGGAAAGACACGTGTTTTTCGCCAGAAAGCAAGCTGACGGAGAAAGTTTCGATAATTTTATAAGAGACCTTAAACTAAAAGCAAAGTCTTGTGAATTTGAAAATTTATCAGAGTCGCTAATAAAGGACAGAATTGTAGCAGAAGTAAATAAAGAATATCTGAGGGCTAGACTACTGAGAGAATTTGACATGATTTTAAACAAGGCTGAAATTATATGAAATGCGGCGGAAACATCGAAATGGCAACTCAAAGCTTTAAATGAAGAAAAGAATGTTCAAGCTGTGTAACTCAAAGGCATGCAAGAAATCAAGTACACACATGACAACAAGTCAACATGTCAAGCAAGGTGTAAGGTCAAGTACACACATACAATCAGGCAAATGTAAATAATGTGAAAAAAAATCATGAACCTAGATAATGTCCTGCTTACGGGAAGTTATGCGACAACTGTGAAAAATTGAATCATTTTTCTGCTGTCTGCAAAGCAAAACGTGTAAAATTTGTCAACCGTCAACTAAAATATTACGTGGCTATAATCCAACATTCTGCATAGGAAGTGTGTCCACGCAACACGCAACTCAGCAAGCCAAGTCAACAGCAACAGCAGCAACAACAACAAGATATGGGAGACAGGTGAAGCCACCAAAGAGATACCCAGATAAAGATGCACAAAGGTATGCTGTGCTTTGAAATACATTTGGAGAGTCAGTGATAGAATTCATGTACTGAATAATTATTGTTCGATGTTTTTGAATTGTATTATTCTCTTATTGTAATCTGGGTCATTCGTTTTGTTAGAAGGGAGATGTGAGAGAAGTGTTGTTTTGTTGCATGAGCGTGCGAGTTGACTAGTATGAAACACGTGGTTTGTGATGTTAACTGTAAGCGTGCGTGGTCATGGACTGGGGGGATAGCTGAGATAGACGGGTCATGAGGCAACCGGTGTGGATTGAACAGTTGATTGCAGTGGATTGTATAGAGTGATTAAAGACAGTTGTTAACCAGAACACAGTGTGTTAAGTCTTGTTACTTGACCTGCAAGTACTATTACAATTTTTACTTTATTTATGTTTATTTTTTCTATTCTTTTAATATTTTAAGTGAGAATGGAGTCGGTACGCGGTGGTCGAGGGGACGCACACTGGACTGTCGTACCGATGGTCACGGGTTCGAATCCGTGTGAAGGCAAGGGTTTGTTCCCGGGGCCTAGGGCGTCCCTGAGTCACCCCGCTCTGAATGGGTACCTAACACTAACACTACACGTAGTTAGGCGGCTGGGTAATGCGTGGAACTCACAAAGCCGTGGCCTGTGAACGCTGCATCACTTGCCAACAGATCATCTGTCATGGTCTGTGGACGCAACTATCTTCTGCATAGAAGGAGCGTCTGTATAGATAAGATAGATAAGGTACACCTTTAAAAAAACAACAGAAAAAAAAATTAATAAAACCTGTGAAAATCTTCTAGTTTGGAGACACCACATTTAATAGCAAATCTGTTAATAGTTTGTAGACTGTGGACTAAATCTTTTATAGCAACTCTGTTAATAGCACGTAAACTTGAAGCTGAAAATTTTATGATTTCTTTCATTATTAAATAACGAGAAACCAATCCCGTCCAAGGACGTTCCGCCACCGTTCGGTGGCATGTTGTAACTCCCCCTCAACAGCCGCCTCGACCAGCATACATGTGCATCACGTCAAAAATACTATTCATTATAGTTAAAATAAATAACTCGTAAAAACAGAGCTTTTGACTATAAATCCCAACGCGCATAACTCAAAATAAAGTCTTGGAAGAAATACTGCACCAATAATAAATCGTTTTGAACGTCCGCGTAAACTTGATATAATTGGCTGTAGGAGTCATGTGTGTTTGAGAGTCCAATCGCTATAGATGACGGGACAGAACTTAGCCTTTTATTATATGGGATATTTGTAGCATTTTGAGTTCTCTTTCGTGCAGTTTGTTAATCGTACAATCTCTTTTGATTTATTGTGATCCATTGCATGCGTATGACTCGGTCAATTATGGGCTGAGAAAGTCATCAAAGTAGAAAAAGAAAAGTAAATGTGCATTGGAAATCAGTAACAAGAACGTAAAAAGCATTACAGTAAAAATTTGCAAATGATTTGAAGAGTAGATCGTATAATTATGATGCAATCAGGAGGAAGTATGGACACACAGTAAAATTGAATATTTTGCTATATTTTAGCGTTGAAAGAAAACGTGTATACAGTTTAAGAAATTGTTGGAATATTTATTTTAAAAAAAATAATATAACATTACAATAGATATTTAAATTGTGAAAATTGTGACTATTAAATGTTCTTAATGCATTTGTTATTAAAATACATGGGAACATCGGTGTACGTCTGCTTTGGTATAAGTCCAACTCGGTGTACGTCCAGTTTTGAGGCGAAACGTTTTGCTTGGTATACGAGATTTGTTTTGAAGGATGTCTGTTAGAAAGACATGACTCTGGCGCAGATTGATCATAAAACGTGGGAAACCATTGCTGTGGAGCGTACCTCCTGGCGGGCAAAAGTGCAGAAAGGGCATTCAAGTCGCGGAAGCTTTCCTTACAGCCAGGAGCGAGGAGAAAAGGGCCAGGAGAAAGGGTAAGGGGGTAGAGGAGCAGGAGTACACACTATCATCCCATGAGGATGGACGGATGCCATAGAAGTAGAAGTAGAGTGAGACCTTGACGGAAATAATAATAAATATCAATAACTGATTCGTTTTAAATGCGTTCTGATGAAGGCCTTAGTAACATGTTTAAAAACATTTGTTTGTCCTTTCTTTTTAGTTGTAATCCTAAGCTATGTTGTTAGTAATTATATCTAAACCACAAATTCTTAATTATAATTCTCACTGACTTTTTGTGTTTTCTTGTTTAACAATACAATGTCTAGAGTCTAGAGCAGGGGTCGGGAAACATTTTGTCTGAAAGAGCCATAAACATGACATATTTTGAAAAGTAATTATTTGAGAGCCATATAATATGTTTGAAACTAAAAATTCAAGTAAATGTGTGCATTTGGTATAATGTCAACACTAAAAGTACAATAACTATGGCTCTGAAATCATTTTTAATAATATTGTTCTGCTGTTTTTTAATATGCAATTATTTTGTAAATCAACTGAGTCTGAATAACCTTTTATTTTTTTTTAATAAGCGCACATTTTTCTGAGAGCCAGATGCAGCCATCAGTAGAGCCATATCTGGCTCGCGAGCCATGGTTTCCCGACCCCTGGTCTAGAGCTTATACTTCTTGTATTTATTATACATTTCATCACAATACAAGATCTAATAACATTTTTTAAATGTCCTTGTTTGTGACATTGATTAACCCAGGCATGTTTGTGACATTGATTAACCCAGGCATGTTTGTGACATTGATCAACCCAGGCATGTTTGTGACATTGATTAACCCAGGCATATTTGTGATATTGAATAACCCAGGCATGTTTGTGATATTGATTAACCCAGACATGTTTGTGACATTGATTAACCCACGCCTGTTTGTGACATTGATTAACCCAGTCATGTTTGTGACATTGATTAACCTATACATGTTTCTCTTAGATTATGGGATGTAAGTGTGTAGTAGATACCAGGATCTCTGTTGTGCACAAGGATGTAAGACATTCAAGAGTTTTATCGAGTTTAGAATATTATATTGTAGTAGATACAACACGCTGCGTAGCATAAGCTGCAGATTTGCTCATAAATAGTGCAGAGAACGGATGGAAAGAACGGACACAAACTACAGCATGCAGAAATCAAAACAACAGGGGTGAATGTCGGGTGGAGGATCACAGACGCTTTGTTGATCTTGAGGCATGCCACCCACCCTGCACAACCCTAGTTTGCCAACCATAAACAATTGTTTGGCCGACCCTAGTGAATGCCATTTGTCATTCTTATTTGCACTCGTCTTGTGCTTGTTCTGGTGAATTCTATATATAGATATTTACAGTAACCACTGAATCACTCGCTCACTTCAAGCTCTAAAAACATTTCAATTTTGTTGTTTTATACAATACGAAGTTGATATAAGTTTTGGCTGTGAACAGTTAAGATTTACAAATATTGTGTTTAACTACTGGCTGTGTAGAGTTACGATTACGATTACGATTAAGTTACGATTATACATTGCAGTCCCATTTTCACGGGTACCTGGATGTAATTCTACTACCCGCGTAATTTTACGGTACATGGGTTCAGAAGTACGGGTACACGGGTTCACAGGTACGGGTACACGGGTTCACAGGTACGGGTACACGTGTTCACAGGTACGGGTACACAGCTACGGGTACACGGGTTCACAGGTACGGGTACACGGGTTCACAGGTACGGGTACATGGGTTCACAGGTATGGGTACACGGGTTCACAAGTACGGGTACACGGGTTCACAGTTACGGGTACACGGGTTCACAGGTACGGGTACACGGGTTCACAGGTACGGGTACACGGGTTCACAGGTACTGGTACATGGGTTCACAGGTACTGGTACACGGGTTCACATGTACGGGTTCACATGTACGGGTACACATGTACGGGTACACGGGTTCACAGGTATGGGTACACGGGTTAACAGGTACGGGTACACGGGTTCACAGGTACGGGTACACAGGTACGGGTACACAGGTACGGGTACACGGGTTCATAGATATGGGTACACGGGTTAACAGGTACGGGTACACGGGCTCACAGGTACGGGTACACAGGTACGGGTACACGGGTTCACAGGTACGGGTACACATGTACTGGTACACGGGTTCACAGGTACTGGTACACGGGTACACATGTACGGGTACGCGGATTCACAGGTATGGGTACACGGGTTCACAGGTACGGGTACACGGGTTCACAGCTACGGTTAAAAACAACAAAAACAAAAAAACAACAAAAAGAGAAAAAACAACAACAAAACAACTACAACAACAACAAAGCAACAACAACAAAACAACAACTACAACAACAACAGCAATAACAACAAAGCTACAACAACATGAAGGACATTGTCGTCGCAGGGAAAGGAATGTGGACAACAACAACAGCAAAAACAACACAAAAACAACAACAGCAACAGCAACAAAAACTTCAACAACAACAAAAACAACAACAACTGCAACAGCAACAAAAACAAAACAACAACAAAAACAACAACAACAAAATAAAAACAACTACAACAACAGCAACAAAAACAAAGCAACAACTACAACAACAAAAGCAACAACAAAAGCAACAACAACAAAGCAACAATAGCAAAACAATTATTTTATGGCGATAGTCGCCTTCTTGTTAATCTCGACACCAAAATGTTTATTATTTTGCGTCATTGTTTTACGTCTTAATTTTCAATAATTTTTATTTTATATAGCTCATATAAGGAAAAACTACATTTTGGGCCCCCGGCCCCCAGTATTTTATATATTTTGATTGAAACCTGTTTAATAACCTTTCCGGTATAATTTTGTGTACGTGTACCAAATTTCACGTTATTTGGTTGTCTGGATCTTGAGTTATTAGGGAACAGACAGACAACCAGACAACAAATGCGTCTTATATATATAGAGACTAGGGGCAAGTACCCGGCTTCTCCCGGGTTTAACAACAACAGCAACAACAACAAAAACAACAACAGCAACAACGACAAAAACAACAACAGAAACAGCAACAGCAACAAAACAACAAAAACAAAACAACAACAAAACAACAACTACAACAACAACAGCAACAACAACAAAGCAACAACAACAAAACAACAACTACAACAGCAACAACAACAAAGCAACAACAACATGAAGGACATTGACGTCGCAGGGCAAGGGATGTGGACAACAACAACAACAGCAAAAACAACACAAAAGCAACAACAGCAACAACAGCAACAACAACAAAAACAACACAAAAGCAACAACAGCAACAACAACAGCAACAACAACAAAAACAACAACAGCAACAACAACAAAAACAAAACAACAACAAAAACATCCACAACAAAACAATAACAAAGCAACAGCAAAACAACAACAAAACAACAACTACAACAACAACAGCAACAACAACAGCAACAACAAAAGAACAACAAAACAACAAAACAATAACAAAGCAACAGCAAAACAACAACAAAACAACAACTACAACAACAACAGCAACAACAACAAAGCAACAACAACAAAACAACAACAAAAGCAACAACAACAAAGCAACAACAACAAAAAAATTATTTTATGGCGATAATCGCCTTCTTGTTAATCTCGACACCAAAATGTTTATTAATTTGCGTCATTATTTTACGTCTTAATTTTCAATAATTTTTATTTTATATAGCTCATATAGGGAAAAACTACATTTTGGGCCCCCGGGCCCCAGTATCTTATATATAAGGAACGAAACCTGTTTAATAACCTTTCCGGTATAATTTTGTGTACGTGTACCAAATTTCACGTTATTTGGTTGTCTGGATCTTGAGTTATTAGGGAACGACGACAGACCAGACAACAAATGCGGCTTATATATATAGAGATATTGAATTTTTATTATAGTTTTAAATGTTGATAAGTGTGATGGTTTTACTGGTTTCCTCAGGAAACCAAAGCCACGTCCGAACGAGTATTTGTATGTGTTTGTTCTTGCATACAGAATAAGTAAAGTGTTTTTATACCTAGGTCTATGTAAAAGTTGAATTAGGTTATCTTTGCCTTATATAGTATTACTCCTTTCCTCTTTGCTCTTCTGTCGTCTCGTGTTACAAGGTTTAATGATTTAACTAATTGTATTACGCTTTTCCCTACGAATAGGTATACATATCAATGCATTGTTTAGCTTCTCCTACAATATTAAACGCCCCCCCCCCTTTAAAACTGTATTTTCTATAATTTGAAACTGATCATGTTTCAAATCACTTTTTGTCATTTAAGTATGTATTTTGGGTAAGACTGCACTCTAACATCGTAACACGTGTGAAGCCATGTAAAACGTCATAAAACAAAGTATAGAAATCAAATATTTAACTGGAACTTAAAATTAAAGTTGCGAGTTTCGATGTGGCGTCAAATTTATTAATCACCCCGCTCCCCTTCGTCACATATCGTCTCAAATGTGTGGACCCCCACACCACCCTAGGTCATTCAAGGACCCCCCTTAATGTTTATGTTTCTTTGTTTGTTTTTTATTTTATTATGCTATAAGTTGTGTCTCTTTTCTATCTAATTTAAGCCATGTTCAATTGCGTTGTTCTGCTTTTATTTACTCTGCTTTATGTAGCCGTTCTTTTCTCCCTTTCTTTGCACTATCTATTAGCAATACTGCGGCGTTTGCTACGCCGTGGTTCGGAACTAGTCTTTTTTGTTAAAGGCTTTTGCGTTTTCATATGAGAAGCGAAATGAATATGCGATTTCCATCAGCGTCGCACCACAAAGCATCAGTGCTGACTTATTTAATATAATATTTCACTTGAAAACCTTAGATGAGAAGATTAATTATATCATCTTTAATTTAAAAGTGATTAAACTTATAATTTATATTTCTACGAGTTTTATTACTAATAATGTGTGCTACTTAAATCGTTTCATTGCATGAAGCTTATAAGAAGTTTATAGAAATATAACATCTGATGAACGAAACACATTTTAATATCGTATTCATTTCACTTTTAACTAAAACGATTTAATTTATATATTTATCTCAGTGATATGCTTGTCTACATGTTTAATGCACGATTCATTTCCATATGCGATCACGATTGATAATTTATCCTAGTGGCACGCCACTTGAACTCGATCCTTATTATTAGGGATACATGTTAATTAAAAAGCTGTATTCTCCTAACCCGATAGACTTTCATTTTAAGAACTGATTTCATGGTTCGTAGTATAATAATTTGCTGTTCTTCATAAAAATAGTACATTTAATAAGAATTACATATTAGCCATATATTTGTAACTCGCGTTGCTACAAACTGTATATTAATTTTATAATTTAAGAAATGTTTTTTTTATACAATTCGACACATTTTAAATTATGTAACTAACACATCCCTCAAATCTCACAGAATCTGCGTCAAAGAGATATAAACTTAACTTGTTAATTGTTGTTTTCTTTTTAAAAATTATTTTTAGCTTGTTTATTTATAGTTTGATTTTTTATATTTAATTAAATGGAAATGTCTACATGTACGCATTTAAAAACAACTGTATGAAAAAAACATGCAGACTAGACTTTGTATAGCAAATCTTTTAATAGAATGCAGACAAGCCGTTTTATAGCAAATATGTTAATAGCTTTTTTTTATTTTACATTTTAATTTGGCTGAAGGCCTTACAAATTTTATTTTTTTTTATTTTTTTAATTTTGGTTTTTCAAATTTTTGATGGTACAAAGAAACATTGTTACAGACAATAAACAAAAACAAAAAAACATTTAAAGGGTTAGTAAACTAGAACAGCATGATGATGTGAGTGACAAGCCCCGTGGAGTGAAATATGGGTATGAATGGGACGATAAGTGAAATGGTGTGAAACAAAATGTGCAAAACAAATAAACAAAGAAAACATGGGTGATGGCTGTTCCTCCAGTAGACTTCTCCGTGCCTGCTTCCTTTGATTCTGCAGTTTCCTCTCTGAAAGGAAAGAGCGAATTTCTTAGCGTAGACACTGTCCGGAGTTGTTCATGCCTTAACATTTTATGCATATAAATATATTTATATTTACAAATATTTACAGCGGTTGATTAAACTTCAGCCAATTTATTTTATTGTTATTTAATTTAGTTTATATTTGATCTATTAAATTTTGGATTTTCGCTCTAAATAGTATCTCTATTAAATTGTCTGTATACATGTGTTTGTTAAATATTATGTTTCTCCTGCACTGCCAAATGTGCTGTCTATATTCTGCCATCAGTCGTAAGCTGATGACATGTTGGTTTGTGTTATGAGATCTAGGGATTGTGTTTAAGGCTATCGCTTTATCTATGTCTACTGGGTAAATCGTTCCCGCTTTTATTAGTAGTTTTAGTGTATTTTTAGTTTGTTGTATTGCTTCGCACTCCATAAACAGATGTCTCTCTGTTTCTATTATTGAATATTTACAGAGAGGGCATCTTGGTCTCTGGAGTGTCTGTTGTTCGAGTCTTTCTGATGTTGGCGTCATATTATAAATTAAGCGAAAAGTAATTTCTCTAGCCCTTGGTTCTATTTCTTTAATGTGTAAGTTTTTGAAGGTGTCTTTTATTTCGGTTGTATTGAAATGTCGCATCCACTTGATTCGCTCAAGATGAGGGGTTTTCTTTCGTTCTCTCAAGTGGTTGTAAATTTCTTTGTTTGTTCTATTGACTAACGTCTCATTATTTTTTATAGCGCGTAAGCAAGCTTGGTAAAAAGAGGGGAGTTTCGTCCCCAGGTAGTGTGGTGTGTTATTGTTTATAGGAGTCAGACGTGTCAGTCTGACCCCTATGTAATAGTGTGTTAGGGAGTATTCCTTGTGATCTTTAATGGCCTGCCCTAAAAATTTAATTCTCATAGCTTCTATTTTTGTATCTATATCTTGTAAATTTATTCCTCCTTCTAATTTAGTCTGCATTAAGGTAGATTTCTTAATGTTCCATTTAGTGTTCTTAATATGTTAATAGCGTGTAGTCTGTAGTCTGGACGCTTTAAAGGATATATGTCCATCATCGTCTTATAAAATTGTAAATGAATTCCTTTTTGTGGTTTTACATCAATGACTCAGTAGGATGATATTAATTTTTTAAGAGAATATTTTCTTATCACCAGATTTACATCCATGACTCCTAATATTACTTTAAATTTTTGTGACAATAAATTAATTCCTTGTTAAAACTACACCAATGTCATTTATTCAGAAGAAATATTAATATTCTAATAATGGTATGATCCTACATGGGGAAGAAAATCAGCATTCCCAAGCCTAGTGCTCTTCATGGGGCTTCCAGAAACATCCCCTCAGTTGCCTGGCCTTCTAAGGGACGTAGCAGCTTAGAGACCACCCCGGAGATTTCGCTTTTGAATCGGCCACCTGTGCATCCAGGACATAAAGTCGAGAATGCATCCAACTAATTTAGCCTCTCAGGGAGGTGTGCAATTCCCTACTACGAACCGCTATCCCTTTGGCGCCACCCCGGCAAAGCATATGTGTCTCCATGGTTAGGACCGCCGCTACGCGGTTATCATCAAAGACTTGCCTAGGGCGTAACCTCCACTGGACGGTTTCTCAGAGCTGGTGTCCGCTTCGTTCTTTGCGGTACCTTTTTCTAATCCGTACTGGCGCTCCTGGCGCTAGACAGGCACCGCTCAATGGAGTTGCTTGTGAACTTAGGGGGACGAAGCGGTCAATTCGGAGTAACCCGACTCTCAACGGGTTCTGTGGTTCAGCATTGCATCTAAATGCGTTGCATAAGATCCGTACGGTGACTGTAATCATATGACTAGCACCTAACATATAACATATGTAATCATATGACTAGCACCTAACATATAACATATGTAATCATATGACTAGCACCTAACATATAACATATGTAATCATATGACTAGCACCTAACATATAACATATGTAATCATATGACTAGCACCTAACATATAGCATAACGGACTTTAACATTGCCTGCCAAGAGTTGTCGGTTTTGTGTCGCGGGTCATGGTCAGGTCAGCGACCCGTGACCCTACTCGTCCGCTAAGCCCCGTAGAGGCCACCCCTTTTCGACGGCTAAAACCAACGACTTACTACCTTTATAATGGATCTGAGTGTATGTCATGTGCTGTCTAACTAAGAAAGACTGTTTCAAAAAAAAATTTAAACAATAAATTAAAAAATACTCTAGAATAGTGTCTGGGATGTTAATTTTAAATGTTAATTCCCAGACATAGTTTTAAAAATTAATTTCGTTTGTTGTCTTATATATCTTATACCCAGACATGTTTTTGACTACTGTGTTTTGTGATGTTGTCTTAAATGATTCTTATCTGGACATATACATGATTGGAGTGTAGCATTTTGTTTTAGGTGTTTAATTTATAGACAAAATAAGAAATTCATTAAAAAGTACATTTAAATGTATTCATATAAATACGTTTTGGGTACTTTGTCTTCAAAGATTTACATGTATATCTTGACATGTTTGCACTACAATTTTTGGGAGTGTGTGCACTTGATAGATTTAACATAGACTCCTTCAGCAAAACTTCTTGTTATTGGACTTAGTATATAACGGGTATAGGAAGATTCAAAATGTTTCATTGACATTTGACCTCTAATTACAAGGATCCAGTTCAGGCGGAGTTCCAATTGAAAAAAAAACAGATAACGGTAGTATTTGATTCTTTAAATCTTGGCAGTATGAAGTAGTTATTCTTATTAAAATTTGAAAAAAGTACAATTTAACAAATAAAACTCCATGGATATACTAATACAAACTATTATTAGTTTCAAAAGAGAGAAATATATTTATTTAAAATGATTTCGTATTTTCATATTTCACGTGCATTTAAATTGTATTTCCTGACAGCCGCGCACTAAAAAGCACCCGTGCTGATCTATTTAATATTACGTTGTACGTGAGAGCAGTTATATGACAAAATAAATAAGTAGATTGTGATTACTGCTATTACGCTGCTATTAAATTGTAATTTACAAGTCTATGAGACATGATATTATTGATTTGTATTACTTAAATGTTATATTTTTAACTTCAATTATATATATTTATTTATGTATTTGTTCATTTCGAGGAAAAATATATGTTTTAAAGTCATACTTTCTTTGAGATTATGTAAACCATATAATTTAGATTTTTACTGTCATATATGTTGTTGTCTAACAGTTGCAAATGCGTGTCAACAATATGTTGAATATCAAAATTATTATTGTGGCACGCGACTTGACTACGTTTCCTTTAACGAGGGGTAATGTGGGAATCAAAAGCTATAATTCTCTTACCAATGGTGTGTTTTGAGTTATATTAAAAGGAATTCATGTGTTTAGTGAATTTTCCTTTGAATGTAAATACTTTATAAATTAGTAACTTGATATAAGACACAAAAATCAATTAGTTAACCTTACCTTTGCTGATGACATTAACTAAATACGTAATGATAATTTTATGATTTGCTTAAACACTGAGCTATTTCGACTCCTCATACAATTGCACGAGACCAAGCTAAAACATTTCTTAAAATCTCATCTGGAGAAACTTGTAAAATATCCAGATCTACATAATACATTTTTAAATACTTCCAGAGCCTAAGTTGCTTTTTATCCTACTTTATAACAGCATTATATGATTATACACTTTACACAACCCATGCCTATGTGTCCAAAGACACGTTTTCTTTTAACATAAATCCTAACATTGAAATTGCCTCACAAAATGCACTTAGATGAAATTTTATTTGTAAAAATTAGCTATTTTAAAGACTTTCCTTGAACGCTTGTTATAGTAATGGCTTAGAACACATTAAAAACAACGTTGTTTTCACATTTGATTTTTTTTCTATTGAAATCGATATCTCCAAGTATAGGATGTGACTAACATGGAAATATTTTATAAGGCATAATTAAGGTAAGAACTTAGGAACACGGATATAGAAGGGATTCATTCTGAGCTTAGAGTATTAAAGGACATTGGGAGGTTGTAAGTACTTTATTTAACTCAATTAATTAGTACTTGTAGTATTAGAGGACATTAGGAGGTTGTAATTACTTTATTTAACTCATTTAATTAGTACTTAAAGTATTAGAGGACATTGGGAGGTTGTAATTACTTTATTTAACTCATTTAATTAGTACTTAAAGTATTAGAGGACATTGGGAGGTTGTAAGTACTTTATTTAACTCAATTAATTAGTACTTGAAGTATTAGAGGACATTGGGAAGTTGTAAGTACTTTATTTAACTTAATTAATTAGTACTTGAAGCATTAGAGGACATTCGGAGGTTGTAAGTACTTTATTTAACTCAATTAATTAGTACCTGAAGTATTAGAGGACATTCGGAGGTTGTAATTACTTTATTTAACTCAATTAATTAGTACTTGACCTTGAGTGTGTCAGCAACATTTCATTAGAAAAAGATCACTTTATATTAAAGTACTTTATATTATATGGACGTGCATAAAATTGTATTTCCCATCAGTGACACACCCCAAAGCACCGATTTTGATATATCAAATATTAACTTTTATTTTAAAAAAACTTTGATTGCAACTTTTAAAAACTTTTAAACTTTATAAATTGGTAATATTTACTTTTAAGCTCCTATTAATATGAAATTTTCGATTTGATGAGACATTATAGTATAAATTAGTGTTCCGTATATTTTTTTTAAAATTTTAAATTAATCTAAATTTTAGCAATGCCAAACACAAAGGAAAAGTATATATTTTTAATATCTTTTTACATTAAACTAGCAATAACCATTTAATTAGTAAATACAATGAAAAATATATCTCTCATTTCTGCCTTTATTTATCCAGTTATCTTCTTCTAATTCAGTCTAGGTGGCACGCTACTAGACATCGATGCTAATATAATTATGGAAACAATGTCAATAACACACTATGACTCTATAAGTCCGCTAACCCTGAATATATTTAAACAAGCTACTGTCCCTTGTATACGCTATCTTAAGATTGAGTTGTTTCATTAGGTGAGTCGTTTGAGTATACCAACCAAATTTCCATTGTTAATCTTGACTTAGTTAATCGGTTTTTCAACACTAAATAAAATCCTAACTTTCCGCTGGTCATCCAAAACATCCATTAAACTTCCAGTCTAAGCACGACCTTATTCAAACAAATAGTATTTTTTATTTTAAGGGAAATGATATTGATGTGACTATTAATTCCTGGGGAAGGAGGGTATGGGCTTAATTTGTTTTTTAAAAAAACACGTTGAATATCGCGAGGTTTCGGCTTAAATTTTACCCTGATGGTTTAGCTTAAAATTATTCAAACAGCTTATTAACATTGCTAATATGTAGTGTTAATTCCTCCCTGGGTAGGGCGTTATTATTAAATCCTGCTGCTACCAAAGATAAGTACGTTTCAAGAGGTCAGAAACTAATTTTAAAAAACGTAAAAAAACACGTTTTTCACTATAAATCTGTTAATATAATATTTAATTTAGAAAATGACAATAAAAATAAACGTATTCCTTTAATAAAAAATGTTTCTTTATCACATGATTATTATTAAATTAAAATATTCAGAACAAATACATTTCCAAAATGTAAAAACAAAAACGGATGACATTTTGATCTGTAAAGAAAAGAGAAAAAAGGTCTTTATATTAATGACTTACGGTAGTATTTTCATATCTTATGCGCATTAAAATTGTATTTCCTGACAGCGTCGCACTAAAAAGCACCGGCACTATATATTTATCATTATGTTGTACATGAGACAACTTAGGTGACAAGATAAATGAAAACATCTAAATATTGTGTAAAGCTTAATGAACAACTTTAATTTAGAGATCTATAAGAGATAATATTATTGATTTGTTTAACTTACATCGTGTATTTTATGTACACTAACTTTATGTTTAGATATATTTAATGCTAAAGAAATAAGCAGGTTTTAAAAATAATTTAGCGCGAATCTACGGAAACTATTAAATTAATATATTATCTTACAAGATCATTAATGTCTAGCTTTTTTACAAAAGCAGACTACACTTCTCCTGGGCGTCGCCTTATTTAAGTTGCACGCCACTTGACTTCGCTCCCTTAATTGGGGATAACATGCCAATGGTTTCTATCCTCTGTGTAGCCCGTGTTAGGTTAGTACTAGCTCATGGTATTAGTTCTCTTTTCTCCGACTTGATATGTTTATTGAAATATAATAACATGCGATAGAGATGAAATTCATTTCTTTAACGTTGCTTTGTTTCACGCTGCACTAAACAGTTAATGATAATTGTAGGATAAGTTTAAACACTGAGCTATTACCTCACATCATAAAACTGTACGAGACCAAGCTAAGACTTTTCTTAAAATATCATCAAATTGTCATAGATGCTAACTTACCTCCTAATTCATTTTTTTACAAAGTCCTTTGTAATAAAGACTGGAGAAATTAGATATTAAAAAATAATGTTAATAACAAGTAGAGTGGATACCTAATACTTTATTATCCACTGTGTTGATATCAAGAGAGAGGAAACTAAAGACATTTTATAACAACCGTCGATGTTTGATATTATTTGAGGATTTATTTCTCAATATTATTTGTTAATTTAATTTTATTTTATATCATTATTCTTTTTACTTCAATATGTTGTATGATTTGAGTCAACCATATATCAAGGACCTAAAATTTATGGGGACGGATGAAATAAGGATTTGCATAATAATACTTACAATACCTTAGATAGCATTAGGAAAAATTGTAGATTTTTTTTTAAAGATTAATATAAAAACTATTAACTTTATTTACTACTTTTTGCAAATATATCCTAAATAACCAAATGTATTTACTTTTAAGGATGTTCACATCAATCAAAGTTTTATAAAAGTAAAGATACAAATTAAGGCATCAATAATAGTGATTTGTGTTGACGTAAAGATGGACATATATGTTAATGTACTTTTAATACAATAATATAAATATTGATCATTAAAAAGTGTACTTTCTTCTCTTTAGTACCATAAAATAATGCATTCGTCTATGGTACAAGTCACTCACGTTGATGGTACAGACAATACAATTATAATTGTAGCATGCATTCTTTGGACTTCTCATAAATTTGTTAATTTTTGGTTTGTGTCGGAGTCAGAAAATGATTTTTAATAATAATAATAAAATTGGACATCAACAGTTTAACAGTGAGAAGGCAATTCGTATCGTCTTCACTAGTGAGAAGGCAATTCGTATCGTCTTCACTAGTGAGAAGGGAATTCGTATCGTCTTCACTAGTGAGAAGGCAAATCGTATCGTCTTCACTAGTGAGAAGGCAAATCGTATCGTCTTCACTAGTGAGAAGGCAAATCGTATCGTCTTCACTTCTGAAAAAACATAGGGAAGCCTAAAGCATTGTCAGCAAGTTAAACGTTGATTAAATTTTTAAAATTACTTTATATACTGCAAACATATAAGTTTTCATTTTATGCATTCATTCCCATAAAGTTTTAAATGTTTATTGACGTTAACTGCCCATATGTCAAACGGTTTATTTACTTTTAACATTAAATTCATCAACAATACATGACTCCTTCAGATCTTGTGTTACTAAAATGGCGAAGCACACATTTACATCTACATTGTTTATGATATGCTACATAGGAATAAATTCGGTATTCGCATTGCTATTTGCACCATTATGTCATGCATATTTTTATTGTTGTTATTATGTTATGAAATATGAATGTTTTAAATTGAATGCATTTATATGTATAGGAGTGCACTAACCGTGATATATAGCTACGTGGTAAACACAACAAATATAACAACATTTCTTACCCTTAAAAAATTATAAATAAGTATAAACTCCTCACAAAAGTGGTATAGCGAGGTATCAAATATAACAACATTTTTTGTTGTTATTTTCTTACTCATAAAACTTATAGATAAGTATAAACTCATCACAAAAGTGGTTTAGTGAGGTAGCAATCTTCTTCATCATAAAATAAATAAAATACATTTTGACGTGCAACAAAATGTTTATTCCCGTAAGCGTCTCATCATAAAGCACCAGTGCTGAAAGTTGTGATATAAAATTTAGCTTGAAAAAATTAGATTAGAATATTAATGATAACATGTTTTACTAAAAATGTATTAAATTTTAATGTACTCTGCTGTGACATTTTGTACTAATAATGTGTGCTACTTAAATATGTCCTTGCGTGAAGCTTATAAGAGTTTAAAGTATTGTAATATTCGAGGAACGAAACATATTTTAACATCCTATTCATTTAACTTTTAATAACACTATTACATGTATGTATGTACTTAAAAATGTATGCATATCTACATTAAACGGCGGTAATTCCTCCTTCGAAATTTTTTTCTAATTTATCATAGTGGAACACAATTTGAACTCGGTCCCTTTAATGAGGGATACAATGTCATTGAAAAAAATATGAAGCTCCAACAACCATAAGCATTTTAAAAAAAATTAAAAGTCGATTTCTTTGTTTATAGTATTATAACATGAACTGCTCCTTTACAATAGTAACTTTAAGCAAAATTTAATAATTAGCATCTTTCTGTAACAAATACAAACTTAACTTTTAAAAAAAAATTTAAACAATTTTTCTATTCTTAACATCTTAATAAAATGAGAATGATTTATGTACACATTTAAAGACAATATTGTTAAAAAAACACGTAGCCTGCAGACTATACATTTTATAGAAATTCTGTTAATAGGAAGTACAATTGGGAATACAAATTGTATAATAGAATTCAATATCAGTTATCGTGTAGCTTTTGGAGTGATCTTTTGCGTGTGGTAGTTTTTTTGTTGTTTTTTAAACATTTTTTTCTATTATATTTATATTACGAATCGTTGCATACGTATGACTCGGTCAATATTGGGATGAGAAACAGTGGCGTAGCTACAGATTTGTAGGGATTTGGGGGCTTGGACTCTTTGGGGGCCCTGTATTCATGGTTGTGGCGTAATATTTAATGTAAAAAAATAGGTCACTTTTTAGGCTCCCCTCAAGTGGGGGCCGGGGGGACTTTGAAATTTGACCCCCCTTCCCCTCCCTTAACTACGCAAATTTTGAGAAAGACATTAAAAGCAGAAAAAAAGAGATACATTTGTGTAGAGAATCAGTAAACAAAATATTTAAAATGTTAAGGAAAAGGTTTTCCTACGATTTAAAGAGTGTATGACATAATTATAATGTTATCAGGAAGAAGTGAGGACACACAGTAAAATTAAATATTTTGATATATTTTAGCGTTGAAAATAATTTGCATATGTTTTAAGAAATTTGTGGCATGTTTATTATAAAATTAAAATACGTATCTTAAATTGTGAAGAATTGCGACTTTTTAATATCTAACGTAGCATTAGTTAGTAAAGTATATACATTTTAATTAGGGTTGCGGAAATTGTTAAGTACCTGAATATATTGTTCAGAATTGTTAGAAGTTTAGAACCATTGGGGGATAGGGGTTCAGACGCTGACCTTGAGTGGACAAAGATTTTGGAATAATCTGATGGGTCATGGAAAATTTATTAGGACGCTACAACTACTTAAGTCACATGTGATCACGTGTCAGGTGCCTGATGACGCCTGAATGTATGCATGCGAGCACGTGCAAAGGAATTGGTACATGAGGGCTGACCAATCAAATTAAGAGTTGCACGCTGACCCATGCCACCCAGTTGAATAGCCAATTGTAACGGTTAGTAATCTAGGACAGCGGGTCCCACCCACGCGGTGAGCAGCCCAATATATACCCCAGCAAAACCCTAAGGCGTCCTCTCTCTCTCAGAAGATCACAGTCACAGACCACCATAAGATTGAGTTCTGAGGTGTTAGACTGTTTGATTAGAGGAGCCTAGCTGAGAAGTTTGTTCCCAGGTTGAGTACTTAGTAATAGCAGTTGAAATGTTTTTTTGTATATAGTTAAATGCTTTTATTCTTAACTATATTGATTATTGATTGTTAGTTAAGGTATGCACTATTTTTATTGTCTTCAGCTAGTATAGTAGGTCATAGCGGAGAATAGCGGTTAGGCAAGCTAACCTATAGCAGACCAGACAGGAGACGTGCTGCTTTGAAGAAGGGGACAAGGCGACCCCATCTCTAAACGTGAGAACCACTGTGGAAGACGCTCATCCCTGTGAGCAGACCAAGCAGACTGTCAATCATTCCACATAGCTGAGTCTTGACCCCGGACTGACCTCCGGAAAAGAATTGCCCAACCAAATTGGGAGACGCTACGCCTGACTGCGGAGCAGATAGAGGCAGTGACGTAGAAGTAACAGTCACTCATCCATTGGCCACACCCGTTTGACCAGAGGGGAGTTGGGTCAAACGCGAATCATTGTTAGATTCAGTCGTTTGTCTTATGTAGTGTATTGTCCAACCATATATGTTGCTAAATATATTCTATTTCGTATTTATATATATATATATTTATTTAATGTATTAAATATTATCTCTTTTGTATAAAGAGGTGTTGTGCGTCATTATTTGTATGTGTTTAGATATAGTAGTATTTATACGTAGTTGTGTAGTTCTAACTTGTACTTACGTATTGTAGTACTGGGGGCTGGAGCCAAATGATTAATATTACTCCTAGACAATAGAGCCAAAATACTTAACAGAAATTAACGATTAATTTCTCGATTAATCGTAAAAATTGTTTAACGATTACAATTATTTTATCGATTAATTGACCCACCACTTATAAATTTACTGGGAGTAAAAAAAAGTAAAATATTTCGGCCGATAAATATAAACTAATTTCCGGACGATTACACGAACATTTTGATTTTAAACTATTGACTGAAGTGAATGTTCCAAATGTTGATAAAAGGTTATTGTGTCCATTGAGAGAAATCATTTGCCTACCATGCAATGTTCCCTATAATTCTAAGCTTGGTTGGTCTGTGTGCAAAGTTGCACAACGTCCATTTGTGTGCAATATTTTACAAAATGTGCTGCGCGGTGATTCTAAACTCCTGCGTGGCATCGGTCAAATATTTTCGCAGCCGCACTGCTTAAAGGGAACATTGCTACCATGTTTCTAACACTTCGCTTAAATATCACCTGCAAACTAAGCATCCCCTACACTACAGTATCAGAAAGTTCAGCTGAGACAATCTAAAGGTATGTGAACGATTGTCTAGCTCGGCTGCTTATATTGTCGATAAAATCCGCTCATCAGTTGAATCATATGTCAATACACTTGTATGTTTGCGTTGTTGGTTAAAAGATGTCATATAAAGAAGATATTTCCAGTGTTATTTCGATTTTAGACAAGTACGTTTAATAAATGTTACTTATGACACCATAAATGTCAATTTTTGGATTTACTCGAAATAAACGAGTAATAAATCGATAATTTATCAACAGTTAAAGATTCAATTTAAATTAATCGTTAACAGCCCTAATTTTAATACATTTCCTATCAATAAAATAAACCAATAGTGTTAATTTTAAAAATACAGTTTGATTACTCCTTCATATGTTATTTTGTTAATACTATTATTTTGCTAGATTAGACGGAAACAGATGGCAGGCCCTGATTGTGCAAAAGGATGTAAGAATTGAAAGTGTGTTCTAGAGATTAGAGTAGTACATTGTATATTTTCAGTAAACGCTGAATAATTTACTATCTCTTAAAGATCTTAAAATAAATAAAATATAATTTTGATTTTTAGTGTAATTCCGAGAAAAGACATGTATGTGTAGATATAGATTTAACCACCTTAACTTTTTTTAAAACGAAGTTGTAAACATGGCGACAAATTTGTTAAAGAAAGCAACCACATAGTGACTTATTTGTAATAGAAGTTGTTACCATAGTGACTTTTTGTAATAGAAGTTGTTACCATAGTGACTTTTTGTAATAGAAGTTGTTACCATAGTGACTTTTTGTAATAGAAGTTGTTACCATAGTGACTTTTTGTAATAGAAGTTGTTACCATAGTGACTTTTTGTAATAGAAGTTGTTACCATAGCGACTTATTTGTAATAGAAGTTGTTACCATAGCGACTTATTTGTAATAGAAGTTGTTACCATAGTGACTTTTTGTAATAGAAGTTGTTACCATAGTGACTTTTTGTAATAGAAGTTGTTACCATAGCGACTTATTTGTAATAGAAGTTGTTACCATAGCGACTTATTTGTAATAGAAGTTGTTACCATAGTGACTTTTTGTAATAGAAGTTGTTACCATAGTGACTTTTTGTAATAGAAGTTGTTACCATAGTGACTTTTTGTAATAGAAGTTGTTACCATAGTGACTTTTTGTAATAGAAGTTGTTACCATAGTGACTTTTTGTAATAGAAGTTGTTACCATAGTGACTTTTTGTAATAGAAGTTGTTACCATAGTGACTTTTTGTAATAGAAGTTGTTACCATAGTGACTTTTTGTAATAGAAGTTGTTACCATAGTGACTTTTTGTAATAGAAGTTGTTACCATAGTGACTTTTTGTAATAAACGTTTATTTTTAAAAGAAAAATAAAGAAATTATATACCACATTAAAAAAACAAAAGATTCAACCGTCTGTTAATAAACAAATGAAAAACAATGGCTAAAAACTTATTTTAAGAATAAACTATTTTATTCCGACTACAAAGGAATGAATATAACATTTTTAATTTGCAATACAAAATACGTAAGCGTTTTCAGGTTCACTTTATTAAGTTTAATATACCTCTGCTAATAATTTCGGTAGCCAAAGTTTGAGTGTAAGCTTATTTGACCCAGGTCATTGTTCTCCACATAAAATAAACTCACTTATTATAGGATTAGGTTTTTTAAAAATTAAATTTCGATTTATGAATAACAACAAAACAAAATTCGCAATTTCATTCTCACATGTAAAAATATTAATCGCAAGCATCGTGTAAAAATTAAAATATATAATATCAAGATGGTACCAATAAAAAGGTCGTTGCTTTGTATCGCAAAGACAAACCATATATAAATCCTATATAATAAAAGTCTAAGTTCTGTCCGGTCATCTATAGCGATTGGTCTCTCAAACACACATGACTCCTACAGCCAATCATATCAAATTTACACGGACGTTCAAAACGAGTTATTTTTGGTGCAGTATTTCTTCCAAGACTTTATTTTGATTAATGCGCGTTGGGATTTATAGTCAAAAGCTCTGTTTTTACGACTTATTTATTTTAACAATAATGAATAGTATTTTTGACGTGATGCACATGTATGCCGGTCGAGACAGCTGTTGAAGGGAAGTTACAACATGCCACCGAAAAGTGGCGGAAAATCCTTGGACGGTCTTGGTTGCTCGTGTTATAATAATATGACAGCTCAATTTGAAATTCGAACATGAAAGTGTGAGCACCGTAATCAGGCAAAATATTTAAGAAAGCGCACTGCTTAAAATAAAGCTTTGAAAAAAAATGCTGCATGAAAATAACTCGTTTCGAAAGTCCCCGTAAAAGTGTTTAATATGGAAATGAGATTTAATAGTTCTCACTTTGTCTCTATATTTTCTACTTTTTAAACGGCTTCCAGGCAAAAAGGACAATTTTAAAACAAAACTACACTAAAACCATCTGGTTTTCAGTGAAAGCGGGATTTCGCGTTGGTACAAACAAAAAAAAACAACATAGAAACACCAACTGAGATTTATATATTAGATGTATATATTAGGGTCAGGACTTTACGTTTTGTTACAACGTGTCGTATTATCATATCTTGAGAAAGTTAAAATTATATAGAGTAATTTACCACCTCGCGAACGCCATACGCTAAAAATAGCACCATTTTTGGCTTTCATGCTCTAGTTACTAAACCGTTCGACACAAGGTAAAAACGAAAGTACCTACAAGTAGTATGACAACAAGGCTACTATAATGACACAGCATTCTTGTATTGCAATGCGGGATTAGAGTGTTAAGTCCAATTTTAGCTGACCCAGTTAGCTACCGTCTGCCGAACACTTATTTGCTTAATTTACTTCAAAGCAGACACTTTTACCTCAAAGCAGACACAAAACAAAAATCATCAAAGAATCAATTTTTAGTTAATGGAGTCAATAAATAACACTGGAGATGTCAATAATAATGTAATAAACGTTTATTAAAGAAATTAGAGCCCGAATCACTTAGATCTATATATACAAAATAATACTATAGGTAGATCTATAATCTATAGTCTAGTCAGGGCAGCAAACAGTGCACACAAAAGTGCCTTGCTTCAAAAATGCACAATTTTTCGTGCACTGTGCATGACACCAGCCATCACACACATCACATTGGACCCAAACCTCTGCCCCTCCCCCTTTTTTGCACCCATGACACATTCCTTCCAACAAGAGATTCTCTTCTTTATCTAAAGTATAATCTGCAGCCATGTCAAGCTTCATTGTTTGAACCAACTGTGAGTCCTCACTGCTGCTATCAGATAGATCTATTACTGGATACTTCTTTACTTTCTTGGACTCCACAATTTTTTTTTAATCTGCTCTTCTTCTCTCTTGCGTCTTTTTCAATCCTTTATATTAACTCGTGGTGTCTGCGGCCGACCTTGCTTGCTTGCTTGCTTGTCGCCAAAACTTTTGATCGATTTTTATCCCACTTGCTCTTAAGCTAGCGAGCTGAAATTTTGAAGGCAGTTTGGTGGCAATGATAAAAACTATGTATCAAAATTTCAGATCGATCACATATACCGTAATTGAATTATTGATTTTTTAGATTATTTTATTTATTCCTATGTATCATGTTATTTTTTGAGATAGAGTGTAAGGGTGCGCATTATATTGAACAACCTTTCTGTCGCGCAATTAGGTGCGTATTTTATTGACAACACTTTTTATAAACATATTCCTGATCGGTGCGCATTATATTACACATGTTTTACGACACAACTACAAATTTGTATTTTTGGATGGTCTTGCGCTGCGTATTATAATGAACATTCTTTTAGTTACGACTCATACATATAGGATTTATAGTCAAAAACTTGGTTTTTTACGTTTTTTAAAAATTATTAAATCCTTTATATTAACTCGTGGTGTCTGCACCCGCCCTTGCATGCTTGTCGCTAAAACTTTTGATCGATTTTTAAACCACTTCCTCGTAAGCTAGCGAGCTGAAATTTTGCAGGCAGTTTCGTACCGATAATAAAAACAATGTATCAAAATTTCAGATCGATCACATGTACCGTAATTAAATCATTGATTTTTTAGATTATTTTATTTATTCCTATGTATCATGCTATTTTTTGAGATAGAGCGTCGCGGTGCGTATTATATTGAACAACCTTTCTGTCACGCAATAAGGTGCGTATTTTATTGACAACTCTTTTTATAAACATATTCCTGATCGATGCGCATTATATTAAACATGTTTTACAATACAACTACAAATTTGTATTTTTGGATGGTCTTGCGCTGCGTATTATAATGGACATTCTTTTAGTTACGTCTCATACATAGAGGATTTATAGTGAAAAACTTGTTTTTTTACGTTTTTTTTTATTTCTTCCCTTTCTTGCTCTCTTTTCCTTTTTGTAGCCTCTTTTTGTGCATCCTTTATTTTTTTGCTTTCTTCCCTCTCGATCTTTCTTTTCAGTTTATTTTTTTCTATTTGTTATTAGTCTGCTATTTTCTTTTTTAATGCTTCTCTAAACTCTTCTCCACTGACCAAGTTTGGTATGGTTGGAGCATTTGCTGTTTTCTTCTTGTTTTTATTCCTTCTAACAAAAGCAGGCAGCTTCAAAATGTCATCTACTGTCAAGTTAGCTTTGACTGTGCAGTTTTTGGGTTCTTCTAGACTGCACGTTTCTATTAGCCCCACAGCTAAGGCTTGAAACTTGTTAAATTTCTCTTCTTCCTCTTTGATAAGGTTGTCTCCTGCAGTACTTGTCATTGTCAGTTGACAAAAAAAATTATTAAATTGGTTGCGACCCACTTCATCATATAAAAAGTTTGAATAGTCATGGAGTGCTTTATGTTGTGCAGCAGACAAATTGGACTTTGGTGGTGGTGATGATGCAGGTAATGATTCTGGTAGGGAAGATTTGTCAATGATAGACTTATTTTCATTCTCAAATGGGCTGTTTTCCTGTATAATGGTCTGGGTGATTACTTGTGTTTCATTCACAATCGGTTTTGTCTCAATGAGTAACTGTGTGTAAGATTCGATTGGTTGAGTCTCAATGATTTCTTCGGTGTAAATTTCTATTGGCTGTGTCTCAGTGATTGTTACTGTGTAAGATTCAATTCGCTGTGTTTCAGTGGTTGCTACTGTGTCGGATTCTATGTGTTGTGCCTCGATGATTGCTTGGGTATCGTTTGAGATTGGCTGGGACTCAATCAATTTGTTGTCATTTATGGTGTGCAGGTGGTTTTTGATAAAAGGGTCGGCTTTCGTAGGGACTTTATTGCTGTTGGTGGGTTGGGCAACATTATGAATTCCCAATGGTGTTGAGCCGAATACAGCACTAGGACCAAGCTTCGGGGATTGCAGAATTCTATATGGATCATATGGTAGTATTCCAGCTGATTTAAAACTTTGTGCAGCAATGGAAGGTGTGGTGGCCTTTAGCCATACTGGCTTTAAAACTTTGGCAAAGCTCTCCAGATTTACTCCCTCCCCATGCTCACTTATATGGTGTCGTATGGCGTCTGACCAAGCTGGTTTGATTGCACCAAAAAAAGCTTGATCGAGTGGCTGAATCAAGTGACTCGCATGCGGCAACAAACAATATAACACTATATGGTTGTCATGACATATAGCTGTGATGTCTCAACCAGTGCAGTGTGGCTACTGTGACCGTCTACCAGTAGAACTACAGGCTTCTGTACATGGGCTGTGGCTGGAATAAAGCTATCTCTTAGCCAAGAATAAAAAATATGTGCTGTAATCCAGCCATTATCAGACACTTGTAGGAATGCCTCTGGGAAGTGATCTAATAAATTTTTGGACGGTATTCTCTTGTAGGGGTATATTAACAGGGGGACTGAGGAAGTGTCCACTTGCGCTGGCACATGCAAGAACTGTCACTTGTGACTTCACACCTGCAGTAACATTGTACACATGTTTCGACCCCCTGCATGCGATGACCTTCCTGCTTTTGGCATCAAAAGAAAAGCCTGTTTCGTCTGCATTGTAAATGCGAGTGGGGTCACTAAGTAGACTGGGGATCAATGCTGTCAACACACCATTTTAAATCATTAAACCACTTTTCAATAGCTTTTATTGTAACCAGGGCTCTCTCCTTTCCTAGTGATTGGGGAGTACGCAGTGTCAATTCAGGATGGCGTTTAAAAAAATTATATAGCCATGATGATGTTGGCATTTCGGTTTTGCTCTTTGAAGTACAATTCCTGGTATTTAAGATTTGTTAGGCGATTTGCCTCACCTCATCGCCAGTTTTTCCAAAGCCTCGCTTGGCTAGCTCTATTAGCCATTTAGCTAATTTGACCTCCTCTTCTGGCGTGAGGAGGGTCTGTGCATAGGCTATGACAGGCCGCTTGCCTGTAAGTTTGTCGTGAAGAGTGGCAAGTGGAATGCCAAACTCATTCGAAGCTTTTCTAATAGAGAGCCGCTTTTCCCTAATACTAGCCAATGCCGCATTGATTACTTCTGGGCTCTGTTTTGTTCGTATGCTAGACATGGCTTTAAATCTGAAATATAATTATATTGTAGATTCTATTAAAATTTTCATTCAAGTATAAAATAGGAGTCTAGATAGATCTATAGACTAGACCTAGATCTTTAGCTTAATTTTCCTACATGAAAAAGTGTTCGCAACGAAGTAATATCCTACAATAAAACAAATATTTAACTAAATTTTTCTGCAGAATAAAAGTGTTCGGTACGAGGTAAAATCCAACGTTAAACTTACTTCGTCGCGAACACCCCTTCGAAACGAACATTGCTATTTAAAATCATTGTAAAGTATAACAGCGTGGTTACTGATCTATTTCTAAGTGATGATGCAATACCAAACAATTGTGTTTACCAAAGCGAACAGGAAAAGTAGTCTTAACCCGGAAATCAACTTCGTTCTTCCTAGGGACGCTGACAGCATGCACGGTGCAAGGATCAAAATGTTTACGCACATTTACTCACAAAATAGTGAGTCCCTGCAAACGAAACGATGAAATGATATTGAAAAAAGAACTACTTTCGACTTACGGGTGTTCGTTTTCGTGTTAGACGGAAAATAAAAATACAGAGAACGCTTTATGAAATAGTGTTCGCTACGACATAGCGTTCGCGAGGCGGTAACTTACTCTAACCTGAAATCGACGCTCCACAAAGAAAAGTCACAATTTAAATATTGAAAAACGATATTGAAAAATTAATTAATATATTAGGTTTATGTAATATATTATTTCTAATAATTTATGTCCTCCTACTGAAACTAAGGCAATTTAAGAAATACATTCTGTTTAATTAAAATTGAAATGTTTGTAAGGCAAAATTATATTTAACTTGTCTTTTGATACTAATTAATTTTTAGTTTTTAATGTTTATAGTTACTTATTTTAAAAGCAGTTTATTTAAAATTATATTGATTCAAAGAAACGAACATTATAAAATTTATTTATTCAAAAGTAATGTTAATGTAATAATTACAACTCATGTTAAATTGGATATTCTTCCCTATAAATAATTAAGTTTTCTGTGTTCGTTCCTATTAACAAGGAGCAAAACGTTAAACTAACCAGGGATTTTCATAGAGAATAGCCCTGAAACCTCCGGACGTGCTCCTCCCTGCGTAGTTGAGACTGCGTCATTATTAAATAAAGTTCATTCTTGTAGTTCATTTGAATTTAAGTTTATAAAAAAAAGACAAAATTCATTTAATATTTAAGCATTGTTAAATTTACATTTTAATTGTTACGCTTATATTTCAAAGTTTCTTGAATGCAAGAATTCCATTGGCATCATTAATGCTACTGAATTCTTTCTTATAAAGAAATGAACTTTATTACTTTTTTAAAAATGAATCTAATTGCATAAACAATACTAAACTAAATCGTAAAATATGGACACATAAATAAAACTAAAAATATTTTTTTCATATTAAAACAACTTTGAAGAAATTAAAAAAAAGTACAGTTATTTTTGGTCCAATGCTGTATAAGAAGACTTCATTTTAAGCGGCCAGCTTTCTATAAACTTTTATTGATGGTTCGCACTATTTCTTGAAATGTTTTTGAAATGACTGCTTTTATTTCTTTAAACTATGCTAGAAAGTACATTTCATTTATAACCTTTATAATTTAGTTTATTGACGCACTGGGTTATGTAAATTTTGCCTTTTTAAAAGAGGGGCGTATACCATATGTCCTTAAGCTCATAGACGCTGTTATGACAACACATGCAGCATTCAGGCTCTTTATCTGTCAGTCTGTTTGTGTCACACTTGATATAATTCAAAGCTTAAAACAGTTGGTTACACGCATAAGATTATCTAAACAAATTATTTAGTAAAAAACGCACCCCAAAGTGTTTTCATTGATTTAAATTTATTTGGCAGAGCATTCCACGCTTTAAGTACTCTTCTCGTGTGTGTCGCACCACAAAGCAACAGTGATGACGTATTAAATATGAAATTTGACTTGAAACTCTTAGATGAGAACATTAATGATAGCATCTTAAGTTTAGAAATGCGTTTAACTATAATTTACACTTCTATGAGACATATAGTTAAAAATGTGTGCTTCTTAAATGTGTCTTTATATGAAGCCTATACGAATTTATTGAAATACAATATTTGAGAAATAAAACAAATTTTAACATCCTATTCCTTTAACTTTTCATATAACTATAAATGTATATATTTAATTTAAAAGATTTGCCCATCTACATATTGTAATCATCGCCCATAGTTTACTAATGATGGAATATATTTTATCCTAGTGGCACCCCACTTGAACTCGATCCCTATAATAAGGGATACAATGTCAATGAAAAAGTAGGATTCTTCTACCCCGATAAACCTTTATTCAATTTCAAAAACTGATTGCATTGTCCTCAGTAAAGAAACTTGAAGTACTTTTTGAATATAGTAACTTTAAATAGTATTGATTATAAATACATTTTTAAAAAAATTATGTTTAAAATATAAGAAAGAAATTGTAAGTTTGCCAAGAAGGTAATTGAATTTTCGTCAGTATTATATTATAAAAATAAAATAAATTAAAAACTATAAAAAAAAGAACCATTCATTTACTCAGTAGCTAAGAAATACACCAATTCTTACGTAGCTCGCATAAGTAAAAAAAATGACATTAAGATCCGAATGGCCCATTCAGTGAAAGATATAAAGTTCAACACACCTGTTCATTACAATATGGATAATAATGGATACATTTTACATTATTTCCAAGATCCTTAATAATTGAATGGGGAATAAAATCTTAAACGTTTAAGAAAAAGGTATTTTGGGCCCCCAGCCCCGAAGGAATAGTCATTAGGAGTTCATTGCCCTATAAAATTGTATCCTTGTCTGTCAAGTTTATACTTACAAGGTTTGGTTAAGCTAATGTTTAAAATAACTTTTATATAGCTCATAAAAGCACCAAAAAATGATATTATTGACCCCCGGCGCCCCATGAGTGTTAAATTTAGAAAACAAAAGTTGCCAAGTACCATGCCAGAAGCGTACTCAATAGTCTACAATAATTTCATGACGATCGAATGAATGGTTTAGTCAGATATAAAAGACAAACATACATACAAACTTTGATTTTTATATATATATAGATTAATGCGCCAGTTGACGACATGGAATATCAAACATTTTAATATGTCAGCAATACAAAGTTTGGGTGAATGAAGTGCAACAATTAAGAACAGAAAAGATGTTGGCAAATTTGTACGCTGTTATGATTGTATTATGTTAAATATGTTTGAAGATTTAGGATTCTCAAGAAGAATGATTTAATCGACAACACAACATAAGATAGTTAAACAAGGATATCAGTAAGAAATGTCTGTAACAGATATTATAGGATCAAATATATTTTCAACTACTATTTTCTAGGATGTACGGATGTACAAATAGAAATAAAGCTTATTTTATAAAGATAAGTTAAAAATCTTTATTTTATTACATGACTGTCTATATTCATATTCGAAGTGAATTAAAATTGTATTTCATGTTCGCGCCGCGCTAAAAAGCACCAAATCTAATTTTTCAAATGATGCTGTATGCATGAAAACTTAGTTGACAAGATAAATGAGAAGATCTTAATAATATTTTTTTCTCTTGAACTTTGATTAAGTTTTTCTAAACAGAAAGTTTATATTTCTAAGTGTCATGCCACTTGACTTCGATCCATATCATAAGGTATACAATGTTTAAGAACAGTTATAATTTTTCAACCCTTTTTAAAAAAGTAAATAAATGATATTAAAGTACAATAATTAATAAATATTTGCAATTAATATGATAAATAAATTCGACTTTTCAAAAAAAAATTAAGCAGTAGGTGCTAAAAGTTTTTTCAGCCGCTCTCTCATGTTACACTATGATATCTATGGCTCTAGGCAACTGAATTCGAAAGGTGGCGCTGTTGCTGTGCCATCTGTGTAAGGAATTCTGGTACAGGATAAAACAGCTTGAATGAGCCAAAATATTCAATTTTATTAGACTTCATGACAAACTTAAGAGCTATACCATTTTCTTCTGCCTGCGTTGATAGAATATGCTCTCAAGTCGCCGTTTTTGGGCGTCCCTCATGAGGGTCGACACTGACGGAAAACTTGCCGCACGAAAATTGATTAAACCACTTAGCCACAGTTGAGAAAGAGGGGGCATCACTCCCCAAGCCTTTTTTTTTCATTCTTTACGACTCAGTGGCTTTCAAACCACACCGGAAGTTGTAGAGCATGCAGGTTCGCAGTTGCTCTTTCGAAATTGGTGGGCACACAGCCGGAGCAGACTCATTCAAATTTTTTTCCGCGTTTCCATTTTCGTTTAGAGAAGAAAAAAACATAGTTATAGGGTGGAAAAGGTTGAAGGATTTTGTGAAAAAAATTGTGTCCTCCTCCGGTGACGGCTTGTGGTCAACTCCGAGTACTTTTGGTAGAACCCTCCTATACATGGTATAGACCAGTGATGGCAAACCTTTTTTGGGTCGAGTTCCCGAAATTCATTATAACCCATTTAATTATATAGCAAAGTGCCAACACTCCCATGAAATCCGAAAATTTGGGTTTGGCTGGGCTGATTTGATTAAGGAAGTAATGTTTTAGTCACGTGCCGGCTGATGGGGTTCTGCGTGCCGACTGTGGAACGCGTGACATAGGTTTGCCATCACTGGTATAGATCAAAGATAATCTAATACAACACTCAGATAGACATAATTATAAAAACACTTTTCCTATTCCGTATGCAAGAACAAACACATACAAATTATCGTTCTTACCTTCCGGAATTTGGATATGAAATGGGTTGCCTAATCAAACGAGGAAAACCAACACCCTTTCAACATTTAAACCGAATGTAAAAATGCGAGACGAGACATAAACAATTGATAAAGTTAGGACCCAATAAAAGGAGCGTCTATAATAGATAAAACAAAGAATAATTCCAAGAATGCCGATAAGATTGCCATTTATAAGGAAGATGACATAATTGATGAATAAATGAAGATGTAAGTATATTTTACAATAGTTAGGCTGTAGCCTCACACTAAATACATATCTAAATGACAATAAATTGATTTGAAACATGCTCATTTTCAAATAGAAAATAGGTTTCTATTTTGTTGGTTGGGGGGGGGGCTTTGTGGCGTCAAATTTGCTTATTTTTAGCGTGTCTAGGTTTTTTTCTTTCGGATCTAGTTTTTTTTTACTTGTTGTCTATGTTTTTCTCAAAATTATCAATGGCAGCACTGCTTGGTTCCCTATCATTAGGAATACAACATTTAAGGACAGTTATAATCTTTCAACTCATGGAACGACATACCAGATTAAGCACATGTCAAGATTTTACCTCAAGTTAATCTGACGTGTCAATACTCAGTGGTTTCAATGGCCATGGATATCATATACCCTTCAGGCTAGAAAATACGCCCAAATGCTAGCACGTATCTTTAAAATCCACAATAAACCACCTTCGTTTAGATCCTTAGTTTACAATATTTAACTCACATTTTTAGTGTTGGTAAGAAAGAAAAACTAAATTAGAAAAAAAAACAACTAGACTATACCTAATTTTGTTTTTAAAACTCACAACCATAAGCAACATCTTTAATAATATAAGGCAGTTGCCTGTCCGGTCCTCGATAGCGATTGTCCCATCAAACTCATACATACTCCTACCGCCAATCATTAGTGGAGGAAAATTAAATCTTATTTACATATTGAACAAATTTACTTGGACGAGCAAAACGAGTTATTTTTGGTGCAGTATTTTTGTCATCATTCAGTACTGTGTTCCCATCTTGAAGTGTCACTCCGTCTAATTTTAACACCTACATGTCTACAATCTCCACACTTCTTGTAAGTAAATATTTTGTAACAACAAATGAGCTTCTAAGAAAGCCCCGCTAAGTTCTTTTCAATATTTATCACATAATGATGAACGTTTCCTTAAAGTTTTGCAAGTTTTACTTGTATGTGAAATTTGTCTTCATTTTTTTTTCTTCAAGTAAAGAATTATTCTCAAATTTATTTGTAAGGCACAAATAAAGTTCGATAATTCAAGCCTCGTTTAAAAAGACGTGTCTAAATCATCAGCACAAAAGTTTATAAAATTACTTAAATGCAGGGGAATAAAAACGTGTATAAGGTTGGTATCCTTGGTCAAATGTTAAAGTATTTATTGTTATACTGGAATAATTTAAGACGAAATAACTTATCTTTATTAACACAGAAGTTTCTTCCATACACATATTTGGTTTCCGTTTGTAAAATTATCTGCCCTTTAATGCTCTATGTTTTAGAGTTGTGTTTTCGTTTGGCTTTTCTGTTCATTATAGTTATATTATGAAAAATTTAGGGAAATATCTCTAACTAGTAGACCCGTCGTGCGTTGCAACGATCAAAGTAAAAAGGAATAAATTTAAAGAAACCTATAAGTGGTATGTTTAAAAATAATTCTGAAGAAATCTTCGTGGAAGTGTGAAAAAAAAATCCAAGTTTCATAGCAAACGGATAAATAAATTAATAATTAAATAGCGTACAAAAGAAGAAACGATATTATGGGCCCCGGCCCCAAAATGAGTGATATTATAGTTTTTTTTTATTGCCATTGTACTCATTTCTTAAACGTTTAATATTTTTATTCACTATTCAGTCATTAACAATCTTGACAAATAATGACACATGTATCCATTATTATACAAATTGAAATTAACAGGTGTTTTGAACTTTATATCTTGCCCAGAATGGGCCCTGGGGCCCTTAATGTTGTTTTTATCTATTGTACTCAATAAATATTCTTCAATATCGTGTAAAATTGAATAGGGAATACAATGATTAAAGTTCAGTAAAAAGACTTTTTCGAAGGAATGGAAATTAAGAGTTCAGAGCCCTATAGTAATATTATAGGCTCTTAAGTTTTTATATTCTAAGTTTTGTCAAAATCCAGTTTTTTTCTCAATATCTAACTCTTAAACTACATTTTATATACCTACAATAGGGGGAAAATAGCATTAAGGGGCCCTGGCCCATTCGGTGCAAGAGGTCAGTTTCAAAAACCTGTTCATTTTAGTTCATTTTTATTGTGGCTATATTTCTCAAGCTCTTTAAAAAGTAAATAGGAAAAATATCTTAAACATATACGAAAAAAGATATTTGGGGCCCCGGCCACGAAGATATTGGCATTAGAAGTGCAGTGTCTATAGTATTTTAATATAGGCTACCAAGTTTTTGTGTGCAAAGTTTGGTGAAGATCTATTCATTTACTAAGTAGCTAACGTAGAAACTATTTTTTATATAGCTCATATAAGATAAAAACGACATTAAGGGTCCAAGGGCCCATTCTGGGCAAGATATAAAGTTCAAAACATCTGTTCATTTCAATTAGTATAATAATTGATACATGTGTCATAATTTGTCAAGATTGTTAATGACTGAATGGGGAATAAAATCTTAAACGCTTGAAAATGTGAATTTTTGGGCCCCCAGCCCCAAAGGAATGAATATTAGCAGTTAAGTGCCCTATAGTATTTTAATATTGGCTATCAAGTTGTCATATACACATTTTGGTTAAGATCCAATAATTTACACAGTAGCTAAAGCTTAAACTAATTTTTATATAGCTCGTATAAGCAAAACATTACGATATGGGCCCCCGGCGCCCCATGAGTGTTAAATTTTGAAAAAAGTGATAGTTACCATCCCGGGAGCATACTCAACAGTCTTGAAAAGTTTCATGACGATCGGGTGAATGGTTTAGACAGCTATAAAGGACATTCATACACACACAAACATATTTAAATATTTATATATATATATATATATACTTGAAAAATACCCGCACTCGTAGCGGGAGTGTGCTGACCCTTTATCCAAGTATTAGGTGATGGTTATTACAATTTTTATTTGCCAAGTTAAATTTCAGATTCAACTATTTAGTTAAAATCTTATGAGAAACAGAGATATGCCATTTTACCGCGTGAGTTGTTTTCACTTAATGCAGTGCCTTTTAACATGACCTTACTATTCAAAAGATATGACTTATTAAATAATGATTCTTGCCGACCATAATAACTAAATTTACAATTTCATTCCCACTTGTAAAAAATTAACATAACTTATATGTTTTCCGAAAGAGCTCTACCACCCTCGTCACTCAAAAATTTAATATATAATTACGAAACTGCATCGTATCACAATTATAAGTTATATAATATTTGTAACCACGTCTATGAGATAAAGAACATGTGGCACTATCTCTTTAAAAGGCAAAAGCTAAGTGACTCATAGCGCAAATAAACAAAATTATAAATGTACTTTCTAAAATACTATTTAACACAAAAAAAACGGTCGTATAAAAATGATATAAAAAATGTGCACACCATATTTAGACATATAGAAAGCTGGCCGCATAAAATAAAGTCTTGTTATAAAGTAAATGCACTGGACCAAAATAACTCTTCATTTTGACGTATTCATAATCGTCTATACAGGGAAATAATAATAAACATTTTTATGTCTCTATATTTTACGATTTATATTTACGGTTTATAAGCAATGTGTATAATTTCAAAAAGGAATCTTTTTTTTTGTTCCCTATTTCGGATAAGGCATCATATTTTGTAAATTATATTCAATGCACACACACACACACCCGATTTTATATCTGTAAATTAAAATAAAAATGAAAAAAAAAGATTCAACCGTCTGTTCATAAGTGCATCTTAAAAATGATTAAAAGGCAATTTTAGAAATGGCCTAAGCTATTCTGAATACAAAGGAATGAACATACAAACATATTCAATTCGCAATTCATATTAAGCGTTTTCAGGATCACTTCATTAAATTTAGTCAAGTTTTGTTAATAAATTTGGTATCGAAAGTGTATAATGTATAGTGTATATAAAGCTTAAGTAAACTGTTTTAAAGTGTAAGTTTATTTGACATAGGCCATCACTTTCAACATAAAATAAACTCGCTACATCTATGGTTTTTAATTAAATGTCGAGTTATGAATTAAAGTTTAAAAAAATCCCGATTTTATTCATTGCATGAAAAATATTAATACAATGCATCGTGAAAATAATTGAAATAAAATAATTTAAACGCATATCTAATATATAAAGCTCAGTTGATATTTTTATGTTTGTTTGTTTGTATCCATTAAAAAAAGGCCACTGCTTTGTTGACATTTTTCCAAAAGATCTCTGCCACTGTCGTCACTAAAAAAGCTCTTTTATATTTACGACACTGCAATGTAACACAATTGTAATTAATGCAATATTTGCAACAGCGTCTATGAGATAAAGATAATACAGATAAATAAAGAAATTAGGCTATATTCCTAATTTTAAAAAAACAAACAAACAAAACTAATCAATTTTATGTTAAAAACGCATGTGAAAGCATGACAAATAATTGATTTTAAAAATGGCCTATGTTAATCCATCATCAAACGAATGAACATAACATATTCAATTCGCAATACAAAATAATTAAGCGTTTTCAGGATCACTTTATTTAGTTTAATCTACTTATGTTAATAAGTCCGGTAGCCTAAGTTTAAATAGTATAAGTGTATAGGTTATGTAAAAGACAACAGCTTATGTAAAAGACAAACAAAATATAAATGTTATATTAATAGGACAAAGCTGAATTTAAGATGCGTACACGAAAATGTGCGCACAGTAATCAGGCGATAAAAGATTTTAAAACGTGCACCGCTAAAAAATGAAGCCTTGAAAAAAATACTGACACAATTATTACATAAATAGGTTTTTCATTAAATGTCGAGTTATGGAACAGAAAATAATTAAAACAAATTCGCAATTAAATTTAAACGTGTAAACAATTAAATCAAATGCATCGTGTGGCAGTTGTAATTAAATATGTTTACGTGTCTATCTAATATATAGAAAGTAACAGTAAAGAAAATGACAATTCTTTGTACTACACAGCTCAAATTATGAAGCGTACACGAAAATGTGCGCACCGTAATTAGACATTATAATATTTTTTCAAATGAAAATAAAGTATTGGCATTGGGGAAAAAAAAACGTCACCAAAAGTAACTCGCTTTGAACGGCATTTGAACGTCCGCGTAAATTTGTTCAATACAGAAATGAGGTTAAATTTTTTATTCTTTGTCTCTGCATTTTCTGATTATTTAATTTACGGCATTCGGGCAAAAGGGACAATTACAAAAACTAACTTAAAACCACCTTCAGGGTAAAAGGAACCGTCCTGCCAAATTTGGTCCCCGTCCGTCATTTGGTTTTTCCGTGATTGTCTAACAGAAAGTCGAAAAGTGAAACATACAAACATACAAACATTTGAGCTTTATATATTAGATTACGCATATAAGTAGTAATATGACAGGTTCGTTTTTTTTATATATGGATCTAACAATGATAATGTTTCACACAAGGTGCTTTCCGTTGTCTTACCGTCCTTGAAAAGTTATTACTTAAATCAGGTTGATCCTTGAATTATATGTGAAATATAGATTTAAATACGTTGACTTATTTGTAATAGAAGTTCTAACCATTAAGACTTCTTTCTCTGTTTAATTGTCTAAATATACATAATTCGCAAGACACTAGAGCAAGCAAGAAGACGCAACCCATATGTATATAGTAGTATTCATACCCGCAGCGCACTACATTACGTTTACCTCATTTGTACACAATATATAGAAGGAAAGTAAATGTAGAAAGAACAAAAAGCGCGTTTCAGTGTTGTGCAATCATCTTGGCAGCTCACTTTCTGTGTATTATTATCTTTGTTTTTTTTTCTTTAATATGTTATTGTTTATTTGATTGTTTTTTTATTTAATTATGCATTTAGGTGTGTCTCATTGCTATCTTATTTAAGCCATGTTTAATTTCGTGGTTCTGCCTTTTTTCTTGTTACTGTTTGTGTACGTTCTTTTCTTTGCTGCGGCGTCTGCTACGCCGTGGGTCGGATCTAGCTTGTTTTATCAAGGGACTTTGCGTTTTCATATAAGACGCGAAAGGAATACTTTATTTCCGTCAGCGTCGCACCACATCGCATCAGTGCTGAACTATTTAATATAACATTTTACTTGAAAAACTTAGATGAGAAGATTAATGATAGCATCTTAAATTTAAAAGTGTATTAAAATATAATTTACCTTTTTTAAGAGTTTTAGTACTAATAGTGTGTGCTACATAAATGTTTCAATGCATTAAACTTATAATAATTTATAGAAAGAAAACATTTGTTGAACGAAACACATTTTAATTTCTTATTCATTTTACTTTTACTAAAACTGTTAAATTTATTTATTTACTTTAACAATATGCCTCTATACATAGTCATAACAACACGCAACCTTGGCTTCTTATTATTGGAAGTTAATTTAACCTAGTGGCAAGCCACTTTAATTCGATCCCTATAATTAGGGATACAATGTTAACAATTAAGTCGTATGCACGTACAATGATAACTTTCAGTTAATTATAAAAAGTGTTTTTTATGGTTTCGTAGTATAATAATTTAAAGTGCTTCTTAACAATATTAAATTAAATAAGAATTTCATATTAGCCATATATTTGAAGTTCGCGTGGCTACGAAGTTTATATTAATTTTTAAATTATTATTATAGTTTTTTTAATTCGAAATGAATCCAGTTTTTCACTCAAATCTCACAAAATCTTTCTGAAATAAATTTAACTTCACTTATTATTTTATTTATTTTATTTTTTTTTCTATTTTTAAATATTTTAATAAAATCGAAATGGAGTCGGTAGGCAATTAAAAACAAATGTGTGGAAAACCATGAAGACTGCAGACCAGACGATTTTTATGAAATCTTTTTATTACATGGAGACTTTAGACAAGCCGTTTTTTAGCAAATCCTTTAATGTCATGTAGACTACAGACTAGATGTTTTATTTATAAAAATATGTCCATCATCATCTTATTAATATTGTAAATAAAATTCGCTTTGGGGCTTTATATCAATTACTCTGTTTAATGATATGAAATTTCTCTTGGATATTATTTTCTTATACATAGTTTTACATCCATGACTCCTAATCTCACCCTGATTTTTGTTTAATGACATTAAAGTAATTCCTTGTCAAAACTATATCAATGTCCTTTATTCAATAGCACTATTAATATTCTTGAAATGTTATTAAACCTACGACTAATTACCTTTATCATGGATGTAGACTAATCCTTCAATAATCAATTTATTCTGAATAATTTAGTATTTTCCATTATTTCTCAAGGGCGCCAAGATGAATTAGCCAAGGGCGCGGAAAACCCAGTTAAGATTCTGTACATGGTTGTATTTCATGTGCTGTCTGACTAAGAAAACCCGTTTCAAAAAGAAAGAAAATAAACATAAATAACAATTTTCTAGAAGAGTGTCTGTGATGTTAATTGTACATGTTCTAGGGCTGTTATCGATTAATTTAAATTTAATCGTTATTTTTGAAAAATTATTGATGAATTAATCGATAATTTCGATTAAAGCCAAAAATAGAAATTTTTGACGTCATTAAACTGAACATTTCGAAATGAAGTAACAAAAACAGGTAATTGACTTTTAAAAAAAAATGTTATTGAGTTATTTCCCCTGTTTCCCTGCGCTGGTAGTGTCAGCCATGTTTACCACGTTTTTATTAACTTGCTTTCGTTCCTGTCTGTCCACAATTTTTTTTTAGTTTCTGACGGTCCACATATATTAATAAAATAAATTTTAATATTACGCGGGAGATGTTTGTACGTAATATTATAAATATTTTATTAAATTTTATTCGAATTTTTATCGATTAAAATTATTTTAATCGAGATTTAATCGATAAAATTTTTAACGATTAATCGAGAAAATTAATCGATAATTTCCGCAGCCCTAAAATGTTCATTCCCAGACATAGTTTTAAAATTTTCGTTTTTCGTCTAATATTTCTTAGATCTAGACTTGTTTTTAACTAATACCTTTTGGGATGTTATTTTATATCTAGACATGTTTGACTACTGTGTTTTGGGATGTTGTCTTAAATGATTCATATCTGGACATATACATGATGGGAGTGTGGCATTTTGTTTTAAGTGTTTAATTTCCATACAAAGTAAGAAATTCATAAAAAAGTACATTTAAACGTATGGATATAAATACATTTTTAGTACTTTGTTTTAAATGTGTATAACTTGAAATGTTAGTACTACAATTTTTGGGATGGCATGCACTTGATAGAGTTAACATAGACTCTTTCATCAAAACATCTTGTTATTGGACTTAGATATATAACGGGTATAGGAAGAATCAAAATGTTTCATTGACATTTGACCTCTAATTACAAGGATCCAGTTCAGCTGGAGTTCCACTTGGACAAAATAGAAAACGGTAGTATTTAATTAATTAAAACTTGGCCTTATGAAGTGACTATAATATTAAAAATGAAAATTATACAATACAAATAAATTTATAACTTTATTGATGTACTAACAGAAACTAATTTGAGTCTCAAAATACAGTAGAATATATATATATATATATATATATATATATATATATATATATATATATATATTACATGACTTTTTATAAAACTATATAATTTGCAATTGTCAGGCAAGTCAGTCAGTCTGTCCTGACGCTACTAATTTTAGAAAGCAGGGAAAACCAAATTACTGCACCAAAGCATCACAAGGTGTGCAAATTTAATATGCGCTGTGAAAAAATATTATATGAAGTCATTGTTTTCGCTCATATTTTAATTTTGGAAAAGGGATCAATGTAAAAAGAGGACTTGATGATGGTTAATTATAAAATTCATATATAAAATGGGCGCCTAGGCGCCCTGCAACCCCTATTATAAAATACTTTGTGTACATTTCAGAAAGTTTAATATTTCGTATTTATCAAACAAGGACAAGTTAGTTGGGCTTTTGAAAAAGGTCGGCGCCGTAGGCACCCTAAAAAAGTGCATTTTTTATAAAATAATTAGATTTCAGCTGAAAACTTCCGTCATTTTTGACGGGTGTACGCTAGTATTGTAATAATTTGAAATGAATTTTAATTGTATTACTTGACAGCGCCGCACAAAAAAGCAATGGCACTGATCTATTTCGTGTAATGTTGTACGTGAGATAAATTAGGTCACAAAAATGAGAAGTAGATAGTGATGACCAGAAGCGTATCTTGGTTTTTCGAGCTTTTCGGCTAATGTATTTTTGGCACCCTTGACAAATGGATATTGAAAAATTCTCCGAAAGGTAGGACAATAATAAATTTGAATAATTGAAGGATTAGCCCTTGGCGTGCTTGGCAACTGTCCGATGTCAAGTGGATGTTACGCCACAGGTGGTGACTGTTTCGCCATCGCAGTTTTGTCTTGTCTTATCTATACAGACCCTCCTGAAATATAACAACACTCGACGTTATGGTACAAATCTACGACACCTGTATTATTGATTTGTATTGATTAAATGCTATAGTGTATTTAACATAAGTTATATCAATAAGTATTAAATGTCTATTTAAAAAGGATAATTAAGACTTTAGACATTTTATAACGACAGTCACTGTTAGATGCCGTGTGTGGTTTGGAATTAAACAAATATTTGAGTTTGATTATGTGAGTGATTTTGTAACAAATACTTGCATGCTTTTGATTAAGTCATGTATGAGTCAATGGAGCCTGTAAAAGTTAAAGGTAAAATATGGATGTCAATAAAAGGAATAACATGAACTCACTGTGTGTCAGAAAAGACACATTTAGATTTACACAAACTAATAGGATACATTAAAGTAACCCAGTTAGTATAATAAATACAAAAAATGCTTTAGCTTGAAATGTTTTACTTCCAACATGTCATATATGTAATCAAGCAAAATTAAAATTTCTAGAACTAATAAGATACCATTCATTTAACAACGTCAACAAAAACAATGTTGTTTTTATATTTGTTTTAATATTGAGGTTTCTTATAAAAAATGCACCAATCAAAAAACATAAGACAGTTAAACAATGATAGCAGTAAGAATGTTATCATTTTAACAAGGATTATATCAGTAAGAATGATATCATTTAACAAGAATAGCGTAAGAATGTTATCATTTACAAGGATAGCAGTAAGAATCTTATCATTTAACAAGAATAGCAGTAAGAATGATATCATTTAACAATGATAGCAGTAGGAAAGATGTCATTTAAACTTTAAACAATAAAATCAAAGATTGTTATGCACACATTCGTTGTATTTTCATCTTATTTATGTTAAGAATAAAGACCTGAAATTACAAAATATAAATATAAATAGCATGAACCAATGACATGAGCTTGTTAGAATTATGATTGGGGTGAAAACATATTTATGAGATCCAAGTTTGGTCTAGTTGTGTGGGTGAAATCATATTTATGAGATCCAAGTTTGGTCTAGTGGTGTGTGTGAAATCATATTTATGAGATCCAAGTTTGGTCTAGTGGTGTGTGTGAAATCATTATTTATGAGATCCAAGTTTGGTCTAGTGGTGTGTGTGAAATCATATTTATGAGATCCAAGTTTGGTCTAGTGGTGTGGGTGAAATCATTTTTATGAGATCCAAGTTTGGTCTAGTGGTGTGGGTGAAATCATATTTAAGAGATCTAAGTTTGGTCTAGTGGTGTGGGTGAAATCATATTTATGAGATCCAAGTTTGGTCTAGTGGTGTGTGTGAAATCATATTTATGAGATCCAAGTTTGGTCTAGTGGTGTGTGTGAAATCATATTTATGAGATCCAAGTTTGGTCTAGTGGTGTGTGTGAAATCATATTTATGAGATCAAAGTTTGGTCTAGTGGTGTGTGTGAAATCATATTTATGAGATCCAAGTTTGGTCTAGTGGTGTGGGTGTAATCATATTTATGAGATCCAAGTTTGGTCTAGTGGTGTATGTGAAATCATATTTATGAGATCCAAGTTTGGTCTAGTGGTGTGGGTGAAATCATATTTATGAGATCCAAGTTTGGTCTAGTGGTGTGGGTGAAATCATATTTAAGAGATTTAAGTTTGGTCTAGTGGTGTGGGTAAAATCATATTTATGAGATCCAAGTTTGGTCTAGTGGTGTGGATGACATCATATTTATGAAATCCAAGTTTTGTCTAGTGGTGTGGATGACATCATATTTATGAGATCCCAAGTTTGGTCTAGTGGTGTGGGTGAAATCATATTTATGAGATCCAAGTCTGGTCTAGTGGTGTGGGTGAAATCATATTTATGAGATCTAAGTTTGGTCTAGTGGTGTGGGTGAAATCATATTTATGAGATCCAAGTTTGGTCTAGTGGTGTGGGTGAAATCATATTTATGAGATCTAAGTCTGGTCTAGTGGTGTGGGTGAAATCATATTTATGAGATCTAAGTTTGGTCTAGTGGTGTGGATGACATCATATTTATGAGATCTATGTTCGGTCTAGTGGTGTGGATGAAATCATATTTACGAGATCTAAGTTTGGTCTAGTGGCGTGGATGACATCATATTTATGAGATCTATGTTCGGTCTAGTGGTGTGGATGAAATCATATTTATGAGATCCAAGTTTGGTCTAGTGGTGTGGATGAAATCATATTTATGAGATCCAAGTTTGGTCTAGTGGTGTGTGTGAAATCATATTTATGAGATCCAATTTTGGTCTATTGGTGTGGGTGAAATCATATTTAAGAGATTTAAGTTTGGTCTAGTGGTGTGGGTAAAATCATATTTATGAGATCCAAGTTTGGTCTAGTGGTGTGTGTGAAATCATTTTTATGAGATCCAAGTTTGGTCTAGTGGTGTGGGTGAAATCATATTTATGAGATCCAAGTTTGGTCTAGTGGTGTGTGTGAAATCATATTTATGAGATCCAAGTTTGGTCTAGTGGTGTGGGTGAAATCATTTTTATGAGATCCAAGTTTGGTCTAGTGGTGTGGGTGAAATCATATTTAAGAGATTTAAGTTTGGTCTAGTGGTGTGGGTAAAATCATATTTATGAGATCCAAGTTTGGTCTATTGGTGTGGATGACATCATATTTATGAAATCCAAGTTTTGTCTAGTGGTGTGGATGACATCATATCTATGAGATCCAAGTTTGGTCTAGTGGTGTGGGTGAAATCATATTTATGAGATCCAAGTCTGGTCTAGTGGTGTGGGTGAAATCATATTTATGAGATCTAAGTTTGGTCTAGTGGTGTGGGTGAAATCATATTTATGAGATCCAAGTTCGGTCTAGTGGTGTGGGTGAAATCATATTTATGAGATCTAAGTCTGGTCTAGTGGTGTGGGTGAAATCATATTTATGAGATCTAAGTTTGGTCTAGTGGTGTGGGTGAAATCATATTTATTAGATCCAAGTTTGGTCTATTGGTGTGGATGACATCATATTTATGAGATCTAAGTTTGGTCTAGTGGCGTGGGTGAAATCATATTTATGAGATCTAAATTTGGTCTAGTGGTGTAGATGACATCATATTTATGAGATCTATGTTTGGTCTAGTGGCGTGGATGAAATCATATTTATGAGATCCAAGTTTGGTCTAGTGGCGTGTCACTTGGATATAATGAATAACTTACAAAATATTAATCAATATGTCTCTCGTGATCCAGATGGACAATCTAAATAGTTCAGTTTTTTAAACTTGTATCTTGCACCGTTTAGGCCCAGGGACTCTTAATGGATTCTTATTCTTATTTAAGCTTTATAAACATAATTTAAAATTTGGCAAATTGCTCCATTTACCTGATCGGTATGAAACTTTAAAATTTTTTTGAAAACACTTCCTCATTTAGCTCTGGCAAATTTGTTTTTTTTAAATACCATGTCGGCCTAAAATGTCGTTTTTCCTATATGAACTTTATAAATATTAGTTTAAGTTTTAGCTACTGGGTATATGATTAAATCTTGACCAAATTTGATTAAAAAATACTCGATAGCTCATATTAAAACAGTATAGGGCATTGAACTCCTAAGACCTCATTAATTGGGTTCGGGCTCCAAATAAATTTTTAGTACGAAGGAAATATCTAAAAAAAAACTCTATCACTCATTCGGGGTCTTAATGTTATATTTAAAAAAAATTTAAGCTATTTAAGTAATGTAATTTTCCAGTCGACCTGATACTTTAATAAGTTTTTTAATACACTTCCGTAAAAGTTTCTGGCATAATATTGTTTTTTCAAACTTTACCTCTCATTCATTTCTTTGAATTTCTTTTATACCGAGACCATTGCAAAATTGGGATCTCTAAACTACAGGAATAATTGTTTTATTAAAGGACATTGCGTCATCAGATTTGACGTGCAACGGTGATTGTTCTTCCTGTCAGCGTCGCACCACAAAGGACCAGTGCTGACGTATTTAATATGAAATTTTAATTGAAAACTTAGATGAAAAGATTAATGAGGGCATCTTTAATTTAAAAATGTATTCCACTATAATTTACATTTTTACGAGATTTTGTACTAATTAGTTGTGCTACTTAAATGTTTCTTTGCATGAAGCTTAAAAGAATGTAAAGAAATATAACATTTGAGGAACGACATATATTTTAATATCCTATTCATTTCAAAATTAATAAAACTAGGAAATGTAGATATTCACGTAAAACATAAGTCCATCTAAAAATGTACATAACTATCGCGTATAAAAAACTTTTGATTACATTTATTCTAGTGGCACGCCACCTAAAATCGATCCCTTTAATGTTGATGGTTATATTCCATCCTAATGGCACGCCACTTGAAACCGAACCCCTTAATCAGGGATAGCACTAAACATCACAAGCCCACTCTCCCTGGAAAAGAAAATAGAAACCAGAATCAGTAAGGACGCATCGTTAATGGCAAGGCTAAAAAAAGAGTGTTGACAATGAGCAGCTCACTGTTTCCTGACAACTACCACTTACAAAAATTGATCATAAGCAACTTCTAAGAAATGGTTGTGGCTTTTTTAACATTTTAAAATAAATAAAAGTCAAGAAATAAAAAAAAAGCCTTTCAAGTGTACAAAACAAATATAATAATTGACTATAAAATTGCATCAGTTTTTGGTAAAGATTTTCATGGGTGAGAACTATGGTTTTGTGTGAAGTAACTTGTCTTTAAACATCGCACTATGTTTGAATGTACTAAACTCTTATACTAAATTATATATCGTGAATGTACTAATCTCTTGTAGAAACTAATATAATGTGAATGTACTAATCTCTTGTAGAAACTAATATAATGTGAATGTACACATCTCTTGTAGAAACTAATATAACGTGAATGTACTAATCTCTTGTAGAAACTAATATAATGTGAATGTACACATCTCTTGTAGAAACTAATATAATGTGAATGTACTAATCTCTTGTAGAAACTAATATAATGTGAATGTACTAATCTCTTGTAGAAACTAATATATTGTGAATGTACACATCTCTTGTAGAAACTAATATATCGTGAATGTACACATCTCTTGTAGAAACTAATATATCATGAATGTACACATCTCTTGTAGAAACTAATATATCGTGAATGTACACATCTCTTGTAGAAACTAATATATCATGAATGTACACATCTCTTGTAGAAACTAATATATCGTGAATGTACACATCCCTTGTAGAAACTAATATAACGTGAATGTACTAATCCCTTGTAGAAACTAATATATCGTGAATGTACACATCCCTTGTAGAAACTAATATAATGTGAATGTACTAATCTCTTGTAGAAACTAATATAACGTGAATGTACACATCTCTTGTAGAAACTAATATAATGTGAATGTACACATCCCTTGTAGAAACTAATATAACGTGAATGTACTAATCCCTTGTAGAAACTAATATATCGTGAATGTACACATCTCTTGTAGAAACTAATATATCGTGAATGTACACATCCCTTGTAGAAACTAATATATCGTGAATGTACACATCTCTTGTAGAAACTAATATATCGTGAATGTACACATCCCTTGTAGAAACTAATATATCGTGAATGTACACATCCCTTGTAGAAACTAATATAACGTGAATGTACTAATCTCTTGAAGAAGCTAATATAATGTGAATGTACACATCTCTTGTAGAAACTAATATATCGTGAATGTACACATCCCTTGTAGAAACTAATATAACGTGAATGTACACATCTCTTGTAGAAACTAATATATCGTGAATGTACTAATCTCTTGTAGAAACTAATATAACGTGGATGTACTAATCTCTTGTAGAAACTAATATAATGTGAATGTACACATCTCTTGTAGAAACTAATATCACGTGAATGTACACATCTCTTGTAGAAACTAATGTAACGTGAATGTACACATCTCTTGTAGAAACTAATACATTGTGAATTTATACTGTTTGCTTTAGTTTTTGTAGCTTAGGCAATTTGTGTGTGTTGTTAAAATCGTTAACATATGATATATGTACTATAAAACTACAGTGGTACCTCGGTATACGTCTGCTTTGGTATATGTCAAACTTCGTATAAATCCTCTTTGAACGCAAGGCATTTTGCTTGCAATAGGAACTTTGGAATACGACATGTGTACTTCAAGCAATTTTGGTTGATTCTAAAAATTTGATATTAGGATGTTGTCAAAACTATATATTAAGCTCATATGTTGGTGTTTTTTTTTCTCGTCTTTTTTAAATATTTATTTTTCAGGCAAGTTGAGACTGTAGACATTTCATGAACTTGTTAGTAACGAGGAGATTGTGAACTTCAACATTTAATTACAACTGTCGCAGTTAAATTCACTGTAATGATTATAATCTTTTGCTGTTAACTTATATCAATGAATATACCACTATATAAATGTGTTGTAAACAATACTCTGCGTGCTGATGACTAAATTACATATAAGAGATATTGAATGTAAAGGAGACTTGTCAAAATAAGAATAAATATGTCAGTCTTTTGAAGAACTTGTAAAGTGGTGTGTTATATCAAGGATGAATATTATTACTAATATAATACACAAATAATAAGAGAAGACTAGCGTATTATTTTATAGGCCTTTAACTAAGATGAAACTTGAAACGTTCTGAGAGGAATTGCTTATGCCACTATCCAATGGAAATAATTTTTAATTTTGAATTAAATTGTTTTCGTATTTTTTTTTAAAGTGTTTTATCTAAATATATTTTTTTTTAATTTTAAATTGTTTAAAAAAAACGTAGTTATATATGTATTTGTGTGCTTAAATATAATGTCGAAAACATGTTTAGTTTCACTTTCTATATTTAAAGTGTTTAGGCAGTTTAATATAACTATTGATTATAGTTTATGCAAAGACTTTTTAAATTTACGAGACATCTGTCTCCCGCTGGACCTCCCCATACATGTATCGGTGTATGTGTGTGCATGCCCTTTATAGATGACTAAACCGTTCATTCAATCTTCATGAAACTTTTGGAGCACTCATGAAACATTCATGGGGCGCCGAGGGCCCATCATGCCATTTTTTGCTTATATGATCTATTAAAAATTAGTTTAAGCATTAGCTACTGGGTAAAGTTATGGATCTTAAACACAATTTGTATATAAAATCTTGATAGAAAATATTAAAATACTATAGGACATTGAACTCCTAATGGCCTTTCCTTAGGGGCTGGGGGGCCAACATGACTTTTTTCTTAAACGTATTAAATTTTATTCCCCATTAAAGTATTAACGATTTTGATAAATAATGACAAATGTATCCATTATTATACTTATACATAATGAAAGGAACAGTTGTTGTGATCTTTATATCTTGCACTGAATGGGCCCTTGGGCCCTTTATGTCGTTTTTTGCTTATATGAGCTATGTAAAAATTAGTTGATGCGTTAGCTACTGAGTAAATGAATGGATCTTAACCACAAATATAAAAAATATGGTAGCCCATATTAAAATACTATAAGGCACTGTACTTCTAATGTCCATTTCTTCGGGGCCAGGGGCCTAAAATGTCTTTTTTCATAAACGTTTAATATTTTATTCCCCATTTCATTAACGAGCTTTTATTGGTTTCTGACGTAATTGATTTTTAAAACGTACCACTCATTGGTTTCTTTGAATTTATTTCCTTTTACCGAGATCTTTGCAACGCACGTGGGGTCTTATAGTAGTATTATAAAATGTGTAAATGAATTTAAAACTAAAGCAAAATATGTATTGCAAATGAATAGTAAATGAAAGAAAGGAATACATTTATATATTCTATTTTTCTATTTCAATTTTTTTCATTAGTGCAACTATTCTTTACACAGTTTTTTAGTTTTTTACTCTATAAAGCAAATAATATAGAGTCTAACTTTTCTTCACTTTCCTTATTTTTCCGATCTCGTAAACACTTTCATTTAAATACAGTTTATAAAGTAAGCAAACAAGTTTAATTTACAATTCTATGTTTATATTTATTTTTTAAATGTGTATTACATACAGATTTACTTCTTTTTGTGTACTTGTTGTTTGATACATAACTATATTGTTTATTATGTACACAGTTGCTGTGTAGGTTATTCAAATATGTTTGTGTGTGTATGTATGTGTGTGTGTATGTGTGGGTCTGTCTATGGGGATCTTTGTGTTTTGATAGCCTTTAGAAACTGGCTATAAAATCAGAATTAAAAAACTTGGTTTACATTTCTCTGCATTAGTATTGCTAGAACACGATGTGCCATATATGTATCACATTGCTAGAACACGATGTGCCATATATGTATCACATTGCTAGAACACGATGTGCCATATATGTATCACATTGCTAGAACACGATGTGCCATATATGTATCACATTGCTAGAACACGATGTGCCATATATGTATCACATTGCTAGAACACGATGTGCCATATATGTATCACATTGCTAGAACACGATGTGCCATATATGTATCACATTGCTAGAACACGATGTGCCATATATGTATCACATTGCTAGAACACGATGTGCCATATATGTATCACATTGCTAGAACACGATGTGCCACATATGTATCACATTGCTAGAACACGATGTGCCACATATGTATCACATTGCTAGAACACGATGTGCCATATATGTATCACATTGCTAGAACACGATGTGCCATATATGTATCACATTGCTAGAACACGATGTGCCATATATGTATCACATTGCTAGAACACGATGTGCCATATATGTATCACATTGCTAGAAACACGATGTGCCATATATGTATCACATTGCTAGAACACGATGTGCCATATATGTATCACATTGCTAGAACACGATGTGCCATATATGTATCACATTGCTAGAACACGATGTGCCATATATGTATCACATTGCTAGAACACGATGTGCCATATATGTATCACATTGCTAGAACACGATGTGCCATATATGTATCACATTGCTAGAACACGATGTGCCATATATGTATCACATTGCTAGAACACGATGTGCCATATATGTATCACATTGCTAGAACACGATGTGCCATATATGTATCACATTGCTAGAACACGATGTGCCATATATGTATCACATTGCTAGAACACGATGTGCCATATATGTATCACATTGCTAGAACACGATGTGCCATATATGTATCACATTGCTAGAACACGATGTGCCATATATGTATCACATTGCTAGAACACGATGTGCCATGTATCTATCACATTGCTAGAACACGATGTTCCATATATCTATCACATTGCTAGAACACGATGTGCCACATATGTATCACTGAGGACATCCAAGTATTCATTTTTTGTGTTGAAAGAAAAAAAAACGAATGTTTTTGAAATTCACTAATTTATTTGTAATTCTATAAGTGGAACAATGATATATAACCTCTTAAATATTTGTAGTAATAGTTTGTCCCAATTCTGTAAAATTGTGAAACTAAAACAAACATTTGAACCATAGCTTAGGTTACTACATTCCTAATTAGTATCATATTGTCTTCAAATACATATTTTTTCAAGTGTTACTTTTATGTAAACGGTAAGAATAAAAAACAATATTGATCAGGATGTACAAACTCAGAACACATTATCATTATTTGGTACGAAATGAAAGATTACAAGTCAATATTAAATTTGCTATACTGACTGAAATGTTTTTTTCTTACATCCATCAACCGCACATCTCTTTTGCTATCGTGTGTTTCCACAAGATAATGTTCTATCTTATTCCATCAAAACGAATAAATATTCTAAAACTCTTTAGTCCCCCTTTGTTAAGTAAGATGGTGGTCTCCAAGCTCCCCTAGGTGGCGTACCAAACCGAGTAAGATATGTCTGAGCAACCGGTTCCTTGAAATAAAACTGTAAAGATCCTCCCCGGACTTCTTATGCAAGAACCAAACATTTTATTCCGTTAAATCAATCAAACAAGTAAATTTACTCCATTACAACCCCTACCCATCACCCGAATAGCAATACGATATGTGTTTACTTTTGTGTCCGGAAAATCATCTCCTCCCATACGTTGATTATATTCTTGAACTATCTTTGGACAGTCAACTTCATACTTATATTTCTCCCTCTGTGAGTACCTTCTTACTATGGACTGTTAATGCTACTGATACGACTGCATTATCCATACATCTACATACGATGACATTATCCATACATCTACATACGATGACTTTCATTATCCATACATCTACATACGATGATCATTATCCATACATCTACATACGATGACATTATCCATACATCTACATACGATGACTTTCATTATCCATACATCTACATACGATGACTTTCATTATCCATACATCTACATACGATGACTTTCATTATCCATACATCTACATACGATGACATTATCCATACATCTACATACTATGACATTATCCATACATCTACATACGATGACTTTCGTTCACTTTGTCTGTAGCGAACTCGGATGTTACTCTCTATGGTTTTTTTCATAACATCAACTTATTTCAGGGGACAATGTTACAACTGTGTACTCTTATTGTCCCTGTAACACCATAATTTCTATCCTCCAGTTCTTTGAGAAATTGACATGAAGTAAAGAGATTATCAATATATATAATACATATTATATAGAAGATACCGTTTATCTTGCGACAATGATCCAATTTTTTCAAGAATGTAGCGGCACATTTTTCAAATATTATGTCTTGCAGTTCCTTTCCCGCATAAAAACGGGATAAAGATCAAAGGTCACTAGATAAACATCGTCTCGTTAGACTCAATGTAAACTACTGCATGGTTATCATCGTCATCTAATATAATTAAAATGTCATGCATAGTCAGTTATTAGTCAGGGATCTAAAATATAAAACATAAAATTAACTCGGAACATGCTAGAAATTTCGATAATCATAAAATATGTGCACAAAGAAAAAAATGTCACTGTATTAGCTCACTGTGCTACATATGGCACAGGAAATATACAAAGATATCCAGCAAAGAAAATGGATTAGACATATATTAACATTTATTATAGATATATTATGAAAAAATTCGGGTCATATCTTTAATTACGCATATCTGTAAATTAATATTACAGGTTAGTGGTTTTTTTTAATAAATATTTGGATCTATATCATGTTACTGTTTTACACAAGGGAATTAAGTGAAGAAATAAGAAAAAGATAGTTTCATCGTTGTGTAATCATCTTAGCTTATCATCTTAGCTTATCATCTTAGCTTATCATCTTAGCTTATCATCTAGCTTATCACCATATTTTATTATTTGTTTTTTATTTTTTATTTGTTGCAGTCCATAAATGACTTTGATTTTTATCGATTTTCACCACCCCTCTCCGCCCTCGTCACGCATCGTCAAATAGACATAGACCCCCCCTCCAATATGACGTCACAAAGCTTCGCCCTCCCCCCTTAAAGCTGACCATTTTCAAATCACCTTTTTGTCATTTAAGTACGGTATGTATTTAGTGTAAGGCTGCACTCTAATATCGTAACACGTGTGAGGCCACGTAAAACCTCATAAAATAAGTTATGAATTCAAATAGTTAACTGGATCTTAGATCGAAAGTTGCAAGTTTTATGTTGACGTCACATTTCTCAAACACCCCTACTCCCCCTCGTCACACGTCGTCACAAATGTGTGCCCCCCCCACTCCACCTCGTCACACATCGTCACAAATGTGTGCCCCCTCCCCCTCCGCCTAGGTGCCTGACGTCGCAGTCGTATCTAACTGTTTTTATAATAGGACTTTGCGTTTTCATGTAAGACGCGAAATGAATGTTATTTTCCTTCAGCGTTGCACCACAAAGCATCAGTGCTGACGTATTTAATATAAAATTTCACTTGGAAAAACTTAAGATGAGAAGATTAATTATAGCATCTTTAATTTAAAAGTGTATTAAAATATAATTTACACTTCTACGAGTTTTATTACTAATAATGTGAACTACTTAAATATTTCATTGCATGAAGCTTATAAGAATTTATAGAAATATAAAATTTGATGAATGAGACAGCTTTTAATATCGTATTAATTTCACTATTAATAAAACAGTTTAATGTAAATATTTACCTCAGTGATATGCTTGTCTACATGTTTAAACTAGTTCTCATTTACACTTCGGAACTGGTGGATTTTATCCTTGTGGCACGCCACTTGAACTCGATACCTATTATTAGGGATACATGTTAATTAAAAAGTTGTATTCTCCTATTGATTTCATGGTTAGTAATAAAATAATTTGAAGTGCTTCTTACAAACAGTAAATGTAATAATAATTTCATATTAGCCATAGTCTAGACTGTAACTCTTGTGGCTACACACGTTACATTAATTTATAATTAAAAATTCTATTTATATAATTCGACACCTTTTAAATCACGAAAAACCCACATTATTCAAATCTCAAAAAAATTCTTATTTAATAAATATAAACTTTACTTTTTACTGTCCTTTTTTATTTATATTTCAATATTTGGTTTATTTTTATATTTTAATAAAATGAGAATGGAGTCGGTACGCATTTAAAAACAACTGTGAAAAAACATGTAGAGTAGACTATAGACTAGACGTTTTATAGCAAATCAGTTAGTAACATGTAGACTGCAGACCAGACGTTTTACATGAAATCTGTTAACAGCATGTAGACTTTAGACAAGCAGTTTCATAGCAAATATGTTAATAGTCTAGACATAAGTTGATGCTAGAAGTATTAGTCGAATAGTATGTCCATTGTCCATCATCGTCTTATAAAATTGTAAATGAATTCCCTTTTTGTGGTTTTACATCAATGACTCAGTAGACTGATATTTCATTTCTTGAGAGAATACTTTTCTTATCACCAGATTTACATCCATATATCATAATACTACTTTAAATTTGTATGACATTAAATTAATTCCTTTGTAAAACTACATCAATGTCCTTTATTCAGAAGAACAATTAATATTTTTAAAATGTTATAAAATCTACGACTTATTTCCTTTATCATGGATCTGGGTGTATTTCATGTGCTGTCGAACTAAGGAAGGGCTGTTTCAAAACAATAAATTTAAACAATAAATAACAATACTCTAGAATAGTGTCTGGGATGTTAATTTTAAATGTTAATTTTTATATGTTAATTTTAAATGTTAATTTTAAATGTTAATTTTAAATGTTAATTTTTATATGTTAATTTTAAATGTTAATTTTAAATGTTAATTTTAAATGTTAATTTTAAATGTTAATTTTAAATGTTAATTTTAAATGTTAATTTTAAATGTTAACTTAAAATGTTAATTTTGAATGTTAAATTTTAAATGTTAACTTTTAAATGTTAATTTTAAATGTTAATTCCAAGACATAGTTTTGAAAATTTATTTCGTTTGGTGTATAATAATATTATACCAGACATGTTTTTGACTACTGTGTTTTGTGATGTTGTCTTAAATGATTCATATCTGGACATAAACATAAGTCATTGAAGTGTGTCATTTTGTTTTAAGTGTTTAATTTCCAGACAAAATGAGAAATTCATTAAAAAGTACACTTAAGCGTATAGATATAAACACATTTTAGCAGTTTCGTTTTAAATTATATATCTTGAAATGTTAGAACTACTATTTTTGGGATAGAGTGCACTTGATAGCGTTAGCATCGACGAAAAACAAAACAAGTTTTTTTAATGCGTTTTCATATAAGACGTGCAACAACAAAAATTCTTCCCGTGAGCTTAGCACAACAAAGCACCATTGCTGATGTATTTAATATACAATTTGACTTGAAAATCTTAGCTGAGAAGATTAATGATAGCAAATCTGTTAAAACTTGTAGACCGCAGACTAGATGTTTTATAGCCAATTTGTTTATTTCAAGTGTACTGGAGACTGAAAAGTTTGTAACAGATGTCAATATTAGATACCATGCAGCTTTTGGTATCATCGTTTGCTTGTGGTTGTTAATGTTTTACCATCACTTTCTTTTTGATTACGATCTGTCATATGCGTTTGTAACAGATAAGATAAAAGAAGAAATAAAAAAAAACGTAAAAAACCAAGTTTTTCACTATAAATCCTTTATGTACGAGACGTAACTAAAAGAATGTTCATTACAATACGCAGCGCCAGACCATCCAGAAATACAAAATTGCAGTTGTGTCGTAAAACATGTTTAATATAATGCGCACCGATCAGGAATATGTTTATAAAAAGAGCTGTCAATAAAATACGAACCTTATTGCGCGACAGAAAGTTTGTTCAATATAATACGCACCGCGACGCTCCATCTCAAAAAATAGCATGATACATAGGAATACATAAAATAATCTAAAAAATCTATAATTTAATTACGGTACATGCGATCGATCTGAAATTTTGATACATTGTTTTTATCATCGGTACAAAACTGCCTGCAAAATTTCAGCTCGCTATTTTGCGAGCAAGTGGGTTAAAAATCGATCAAAAGTTTTGGCGACAAGGTCGGTCGGTCGGTCGGTCGGTCGGTCGGCCGCAGACACCACGAGTTAATATAAAGGATTTAAAAAGATGCGTATGACTTGGCCAATAATGGGCTGAGAAAGACAGCTGAGAAGAAGGGGGAAATAACTATGTATATGTAAGCAATTAAAAGAAGTCGAAGATTATTTTAGTAACAGAGTCGCATTTGATTTGAAGAGTAGAAACATAATTAAGATGACGTCATGAAGATGTAAGAACTTCCAGTGAGATTTAAGAGTTTCGATAAAATTTAACAATCCAAAGGTGAAAAATTCTAACTTGGAAATACAACACAAAGATAATGAGGAGTTTTTTTGCCAAACTTGCTAAGAATAATTTTTCGGGAAATTTTTCACCTTTTTCCCATAACAATCAATCTAACTAAACACGATGCTAGTTTACTAACACTTCACCTTTTCCCCATAACAATCAATCTAACTCAACATGATGATAGTCTTAGTTAAAATGACAAATCATCCTCAATCAAACAGAAAGCAACTTCAAAAACGAAGTTCTTTTAATTTAATTAATAAACAATTTGTTTTTAATTTTAAGATTACACAAATTAGGACAAACTTTTGTCATACAATTAAGAACGTAGTGATGTATTTAAATTAGGGCTGTTAACGATTAATTTAAATTCAATCGTTAACTTTTGAAAAATTATCGAGTAATTAATTTCGATTAAAGCCAAAATTGAAATGTATGGTGTCATAAGTAACATTTATTAAAATACTTGTCTTAAATCGAAATGACACTAGCATGTCTTCTTTATATGACATCTTTTAACCAACAACGCAAACAGACAAGTGTATTGACATTATTTGGTTCAAGTGATGAGCGGGTCTTATTGAAAATATAACCAGCTGAGCTGAACAATCGTTCACATAGCTTTAGATTGTCTCAGCTGAAGTTTCCGATAGTTTAATGGATGTTTTGTGTGCAGGTGATATGAAAACGAAGTGTTAGAACCATGGTAGCAATGTTCCCTTTAAGCAGTGCGGCTGCGCAGATATTTGACCGACTCCACGCATGAGTTTAGAATCACTATGCAGTAAATTTTGTAAAATATTGCATAAAAATGGACGTTGTGCAACTTTGCACACGAGTTGTTTTTTTTAACTTTGCACACGGACCAACTAAGCGTAGACTTAGAGGGAACATTGCATGGTAGCAAAAGATTTCTCTCAATTGAAACAATAACCTTTAGCAACATTTTGAATATTCACGTCAGTCAATAGTTTAAAACCAAAATGTTCGTGTAATCGTCCGGAAATTAGTTTATATTTATCAGCCTAAATATCTTACTTTTTGACTACCAACATTTATAAGTGGTGGGTCGATTAATTGTTAGAAAAAATGTAATTGTTAATCGTTAAAATTTCTAAGATTGTATTATATGGATGCAGTTAATATACACATTTATTTTTCATTTGTAAAATAAATTGAAAAAAGCTTTTCGTATTGTTTCTTTTATTGGCATCCATCAAGTCTATTATAAGAAATATAAAGAACAGGATTCCTTGATTTACCCAAGTATTTAAAATATATTAAGCTCAAAGTTAACCTGCTGAAAATATTACAACTTTCATGAGTAAAGGTAGCTGCGAGTGAAGCAATGAATTATACTTGGATATGTGATCCACCAAAAAATTGAAATATATCGAGATAAGGAAATGAACCCAAAATGTAATCTCAAAGAAGTTTGGAATCTTACAGAAGAAATGGTTAACATCACGAATGGGATCTTTTTAAGTGAAAAATTCTCAGAATATTTTTCCTTAAGAAAATGTGATATTAATATTTAAAATTCGTGATTTTTATGAGAAACTGACAACATAGTAGAGTACCACTTTAGGTTACATGAAGGTGTTAATTTGTTGTATAATTACAATACTACCACCTATACTCCATATAGAAAAAACGTAAAAAGTTGTGTTAAAGCATTGCACGAATCTATTACTATTACCAATAGATATTTTTTTTTGGTGCAAAATGGGGAGTTAAAAAAACCAGTAAAATGTGTGGTTAAGTTATCAATAGCAGAAATTTGATATTTTATTTTTACATGAATATACCCGAACTTTGTAGCGTTAGTGTGCTGACCATTTTTCCCATGCAGTATTAGTTGCTGGTTATTACATTTTTTTTGCCAAGCTATTTATCAGATTTATCTATTACTTTTAATCTTATTTGAAACAGAGATATGCCATTTTAAAGGGAAAACAATTTTTGGAACCACGAACACGAAGGAGTTCAATTCGATTTAGAATTTCAAATAGCTTATCAGGTTTGTAAGTACTAAGTTTGGTCTTTTATAATGGCCTAAGGTATTCCTATTACAAAGGAATGAACATAACATATTCAAATCGCAATACAAAATAAATAAGCATTTTAAGGTTTACTTTATTTAGTTTAATCTACTAATGTTAATAAGTCCGGTAGCCAAAGTTTAAATTGTATAAGTGTATACTGTATATGGGTTATTTAAAAGCCAAACCAAATGTAAATATAATAATAATAATATGACACAGCTAAATTTAAGATACGTACACTAAAATGTGCGCACCACAATTCGACAATAAAGGATTTTTGAAAGCGCACCACAAAGCCCCGGATCTTACATATTTATAATTACGCCTTATTCTTGTGAAAAGTAGATTGACAAATGAAATATTGCTTTTTTATTAAAGCCCTCTTAATAAATTTAATTTACTATTGTGTTAGATCTAGTATAAATAATGTGTGTTACTTAAATTATTTAAATATCAGTGAGATAGACATATATTTAAAAAAAGTAAATTCCAATGAAATATAGATTTCATGATTGTATATATATAAATAATTATGGAAAGTATCAGATGAATACGTAAAGTGTTAGATGTATGTATCATTAATATTTTATGTGTACTAGGTGACTGCTCGGCATAATGTAACTACTCATTCGTCTAAGTGGTAAGACACTTAACTTCGATCCCTTTAATTAGGGATGCAATGTCAATGAATGGCTAGGTTTCTCCAACTCAACTTTTTACAAATAATCCAAAAAGCAAACGAGGTGATATACCTTTTTAAAAAAAAAGTAAACTTAACATATTAACAAATCAATAGGATTAGCCGTGCTTATGTTTTCCACGTCACTTGATACAACTGTGTTAATAACAAGTAGAGTGGAGAATGTAGACATTTTATAACAACTGTGTAAATAACAAGTAGAGTGGAGAATGTAGACATTTTATAACAACTGTGTTAATAACAAGTAGAGTGGAGAATGTAGACATTTTATAGCAACTGTGTTAATAACAAGTAGAATGGAGACCATGGGCGTCGCTAGGAATTTTTCCAGGGGGGGGGCAAAAAAATCCCACTTTTTTAAAAATGTTAACTGACAATGCCATACAGGTACAATTTTCAATTAAATTCAAGTTCAGTATAAAATAAGGGTTGAAAAAAGCCTTAGAAATTAATAAGACTTACAAATTAGTGCTGTAATAGCTAAAATACAACATTTATTAATGCATTTAATAAATTAAAAACTTTTTTTCTCAAATGTAGGGGGGGGGGCAAATGCCCCCCTTGCCCCCCCTTCCCTACGCCCATGGTGGAGACTGTAGACATTTTTTAACAACTGTGTAAATAACAAGTAGAGTGGAGACTGTAGACATTTTAACACACATGTCACGATTAGATGCTGTGTGATATGTGGAATAAACAACAAATGGAGTTTGTTTATGTAAGTAAATGTGTTACGATCATTTGAAAACTTTCGACTAAGCTAACCATGAGTGTCATGACGTTAGGTGTGCTGCAAAGGTTACGAGGAAATATGGATGCGTAGTGAAGAAATGATATGAACTAAGAAAACATTATAAAATACACGGATCATTTTAAAAATGGGTATGATATCTAAATGTAGCTCAGTTATAAGAGACGCATAAAGAAACTCATGATCTTTATTTATTGACATTTTTACTTATATAAGATTGGTAAGTATTAAGTTATTCCAACGATAAACAGAACACTTAATAAATTCGTTGCATTAATTACCGCTACAGTTTTTGGCAAATTTATTTTTAAAGTTACAACGAATTTGTTAATTACATTTCCTCTCTTAAGAGATCGTTACAACGTACGAAGGATAAGCTAGTATTGCATATATATTAAATAAACTGCCATCGTTTGAAGACAAAGGCGTTATATTTTCTGGCAAACGTTCACGATTAAAGTTACTGCCAATTGCCATCCATGAAACAAGTCGGATCCAGATTTCTGGTAACATAATATTATTATTTCCCCGGTATTTGTATTATTTTAAAATTATTTTTCTAATTTATAATTGTGTGTTGTTTTCCTTTATTTTTTTTAATTCCATGTTTGAGTTTTGAGTTAAAAGTCTTGATTTAAAGTGTCTGTCATTAAATTTATAGATTGTTGAAACTTTGTGATAGACCATTTTAGGCGTTTGGCTAAGATGATTAGGGTTTACAAATGACGAGTAAGAAAATGAGTGAATTGAATTAGTTAAGCTTGGAGAAGCGCCCGCCCCACGTTTTTAGTCATATTACATCATTGTCCTTATTTTAGATTTAAAATTTTAAAAATGTATTTTCTTCTTTTTAGTCTGCTTATAAAAACGTGGTTTTTAAAATTCTTTTATTTACTTCTATTTATTACATCATCCAATTGTAAAGCATTTATACAAACTCTAATAGTGACGTAACAAATCTTTTTAAATTGTTCTATCAATGTTACGACTCTATGATTTGCTTTTACAGGACAACTGTTAAATATGTCGGCTCGCTAATACATGAATCTTTACATTTGAGATAAATCATTGAATTGTAAGGATTTCGCTTACTCACTGAGTCCTATAAAAATGCAGTACATTAATTGGTTTATGCCATTGTACAATTACATAATTTAATAAATATTTTTTACGTAAATGGCGTCAAGCGATTTGAGCCGATTTTCACCCCCTCTCACCTCGTCACATGTCGTCACAAGAACTTAGATCGCACATCTCCAATATGACGTCAAAAAATATTTGTGCCTCCCCCCCCCCTGCCAAACCACTTAAAATTAAAAAAAAATAAAAACTATTTTAAAAAGAAGTATTTTTTTTTATTTGAAAAATTATCGTGTTTCAAATACCATGTTTGTCATAGAAGTATGTATTTAATGTAAGGCAGTACTCTAATATCGTAACAGTCTTGAAGCCATGTAAAGCATCATTTGAGCACTCAAATATTTAAGTGGATTTTAAAAAAAAATATATTTGCCTGTTTTGACGTGACTTCCGTTCTTAAACACCCCCTTCCCCTCGTCACACATCGTAACAAATCTATGATCACCCTCCCCCCTTTACGTAAGAGCATTGTTGTTTGTTAACTTGACCACTTAATTACCTTTAAACAATTCTGTTTTTAAATGCCTTATATTAACTTCACCGCCGTCTCTCTCTGTCTGTCTCTCTCTCTGTCTGTCGTCATCTCATGGGCGGGCCGGGCGGAAAAACAAAAGTCGAAAATGATCCACTTTCCGTGATCTGATCGAGCTGAAATTTGGCACACGGGCCCGTCTAACCTAACAATGCATTGTATCAAAATTTTAGATCGATCGAACGTACCGTAATTAAATTAATGCATTTTTAGTTTATCCTTATATGAGGTATGTAATTCAAATTCACGGTTTGTTATTGTTTTTTTTCCCACGTGAAAGTTTGAGTTGACGCGTTAAGGCGACCCATCGAAGCAACGGGACACTTTTGTTTACATTTTACATGTCACGCTGAGCTCGGTCAAGCGAATCGGTGACCAGACTTTTCCCCTCTCACCCTCCCACGCCCCCCCAGGGTTATGAAGCAAACTTGAGTTAAGACAGATTCAGTCTGTAAATGTTTGAAACATAATATATACTGTTAGTTATGTCTCATATATGAGGGATTTATAGTCAAAAACTTTGTTTTTTCTGGGTTTGTTTTATTTGTACTTCATGCATGGCAATAATACTGTTACGTTATTATATACATTGTTATTGTACTTTTGTATAATTTTGAATAGGAATTTTTTTGAATTTAATAAACAATATTTTTTTTCCTGCTCGTTTCTGTAATTATTTCAACAACATCACGCACCTGTCAAAGTCATGTTTAAACAAGTAACACATGAGAATAGTTTTAAAACTTCAACGCTTTATCGAAAATTCATCGTTAATTTCCGCAGCCCTAATTTTAGTATAATATTCGAATTTTAGAATTTTTAATGTTTAAATTGACATGTGGCGAACTTATAATCTGGTCAAAGGGAAAGAATCGTGAAAATAATACTTTGAAGAGCTTCAAAACTGTGGTTATAAGCCTTGGATTTCAACATATTTCTCGCAATCGTAAAATTAGTTACGTTGACGGCGGAGAAGTTAATTTACAAAGTGAGGAATAAAATAAAAACTTTGCTTTCATGGGTTGTTTTTATTTCTTCATTGTAGCTTGATAGCGTTTAAAATGGCATTGCTTTGTTATATCTAAATGAAAACCAAGGATTCTCTTACCACCGGTATATTCTGAGTTTGTTTGAAAGGAATTCTTGTCTTTAGTTCCTTTGAATCGAATTTAAACATGTCATAAAATTAGTAACTTGTTGTGAGATAGAAAATATAATTAATGATTTACCTTGACTATGTTGATAACATTACTAAATACGTAGTGATAATTTTATGACTAGTTTAACACTAAACTATTTCGATTCCCTTATACAATTACACGAGACCAAACTACAACATTTCTGTATATTTCATCTCATAACCTTGTCATGTATACAAATGCTTATCACATGTTTTTAGCAACCGAATTTGTTTTTATGCCTTCTACAAACAATATTATATGAAGTTGAAGTTATTAAAATGTGTCAGTGTTAAATTTGTTAAATTATATTTTATTAATATATAACTATAAATATATATTTGAACTCCAATTTCGTTTCAATTATTATTGATGCATAGACAAGACAACTTTTTGATCTCTAAAGAAGAGGATTTTTTTTTCTTTTATTGCGATGTCCTATAAGACGTGCAACAAAACTGTTCTTCCCATGAGCGTCGCACCACAAAGCACCAGTGCTCACTAATTTAATATGAAATTTGACTTGAAAATCTTAGATGAGAAGAATAATGATAGCATCTTAAGGTTTAAAAATGCACTAATCTATAATTTACACTTCTAGGAGAATTATAATTAAAATGTGTGCTATTTAAATGTGTCTTTGCGTGAAGCTTATACGAATATATTGAAATACAACATTTGAGGAATGAAATACATTTTAATACCCTATTCCTCTCACTTTAATAAAACTTTTAAATGTATATACTTAATTAAAAACCATGCCCACCTACATGCTTAAATCAATACAACCGTTGCAGTTTGTTTTATTGGGGATGTATATTTTATCCTAGTGGCACGCCCCTTGAATTCGATCCCTATAATTAGGGATACAATGCTAATGAAAAAGTAGGATTCTTTTACCCGGATAAAACTTTATTTAATTTCAAAAGCGATTTCATGGTTTACAGTATATAATTTCTTAAGTGCTTCTTGAAAGTATTAACATTATTTAGAATTTCATTAAAAGTTATATAGTTTTTGTTCACATGACTACATATTTGTTTGTTACCATTAATTTTATTTTTTCTACTTTTTTTTAGTAATTTAATAATTTGAGAATGGGGTCTCTGAAACCCTTTCCAGTCCATGGCAGAGCAGACTATGGGGCAAGTGATAAAGCGTTCACAAGCTTTTAGCCACCATTAACGCCCAGGGGAATGTGTGGCCAGCACAATGCCCCCAGGGGCCTTGCCAGTACCTGGGCTCGAACCCGCGACTGGGATCTGCCTCGGTTCTATAGTCCAGTGCGCTACCACTTAGACCATCGCGCCCCATAAATGGTGTCTCTACACATTTAACAAAAAGTGTAAACACATATAAACTATGGACTGGACATTTAATACCAAATCTTATCCAAAATATAGACCTCAGACTAGAAGTTTTATATCCTATTTGTTAATGTCAAATACACTGGAGACTGAAAAGTTTGTAACAGATGTCAATATTAGATACGTAGTAGCGTTTGGAATATCGTTTGCCTGTACATGTTTGTTAATGTGTTACCATCACTTTCAATTTTATTACGAACCGTGTTAAGCGTATGACTCGTTCAATAATGGGATAAGTAAGATTGCGTAGTAGAAGGGAGAAATAGCTATGTATAGGAAAGTATTTAAGAGAAGTAAAATTTTAACAATACATAGGAAATTAATTCTAACTTGGAAATACAGCACAAAGATAAATGAGGAGGCATTTTGCAGAAATTGCTAAGTTTATTTTTGCAGCAAAAAGAGTTCATAACTTTTTCTAGTTCAAATGATAAAACTCAACAGTATTTTTGGATTGGTCATTTAAAACCTACTATAAACGCTGTATTTTATAGTTAAAATATGAAACACTTATAAAACCTGCTAATTCGCTCAAACATTCACTAAAAAACCCAGCCAATAGCAGCGATAGTTACTTTGATTCACCTGATCTTGTTTTCCATAACAATTAAAAAACACGATGCTAGTTTTAGTGAAAATGTCAACGAAGCCCCCATCAAATAGTAAACAACTTTAAAAATGATATTGATTTTAATTTAATTACAAAACTAATTGATTTATTTTAATAGTACACAAATTAGGACTAATTGTAGTCCTAGAATTAAGAACATAATGATCTATTTAAATGCATTATTTTTATAGTTAGCTGACTAACGCAAGTAACGACACGACAGTGACACAATAAATGGGATTACATTGCTGTCGGAATCTCTTTAATTATCATTCTTTATATTGCTATTGGATTTTATTTGATATTGTACTTGAGGAAAAATGGATGTCAGGTTTAATGATCAAATCTAATTTTTTTTTAATTTTTAGATTAGACAAATTAAGACTAAGTTTAGTCATAAAATTAAGAACATAGTGATCTATTTAAATTCATTTTTGTTTATAGCTGATTGACACGAGTCACGACACGACAGGGTGACGAGTCACGACACGACAGGGACACGAGTCACACGACTAATGTGGAAACATTGTTCTTGGTAATTCTCTTTGATTCTCATTTTGTTTATTTCTGCCAAAATAAATATTAATTTATAGTTTTGTAGACTGTGAATACTCTATCCAATAAGTGTAGCTTTGTTTAATGTTATTGCCGGTACTGGTTCTATTTCCTCTTACATTTTCTCATACAAAGAGTGATGCTAATACTAATAGCACTATACTCTAAACCTATATGCTATAAAATATAACTAACTATATTTTTGGTTTATAGACAATATAAATGTTGAATGTTCAAGAAAACAATTGAATTAATGGATCAGATAAGTTGTATTTTTATATATTATTTTTAAAAATGTTTTTGTTTTGCACTTCAGGGGCTAGAAGTAATGTCTAAAATTTCCACACAACTAAACTGAATATTATTTTACCAGAATAATTGTAACATAAACAACATGCAGAATTAACAGACACGGACATGGAAACAATTTATTTTCATTGTAATGCGAGAATGCAGCACGCCTCCTTTGAATGAATGGTTATTGTTACACCATTTAGCGAAATAAAGATATCACAATGGTAAAAGGTAAACTTGTATACGCACAAGCGAGTGCGTGTGTAAGGAAGAAGACGTGGCGCACTGTTGTAAACGAGGGCGTCATGGTAGTCGAGCAGGGAAGGATGGATGAGGCTACAGACAGAAGAGCTAGAAGAAAGGTCAAAACATTGGGAAGCACAAAACTCGTGAGCAAAAACTGTGGTAAAGACTGACAGTCAAGGATAGGACTGCACAGCCACACGAGGAAATGCAACACAACCCAACGGTGATGGACCATCGTTTTGCGAGACTGAAGGATGCAGATTGAATTGAAAAGGACAACATTTATTCAATAAACTGCAATACCATTATAATATACATATATATTATATATAAAGACTTACTTAGAAATAAAGACACGTTCAACACCCGCTAAGTAACGCTTCCACTTTCAAATAAATTTAAGTAAACATTTTATAGTTAAAATAAAAACAAAAATACATATAATAAATGAATAAGTTCTTTTACTAACACTTTTTTTTATGGGACCAACATTCAGAAAAAAAAATTAAAACATTCGGTCATCATGAATTAAAAAATCAAACCCTTTTAGAAAAAGCCTTTTTTTCTCAAACACTAAAAGTGATTTAGCAGGTTTTGCAAAAGGACTCCTCATTTAGAATTGATTGAATCTTAGAGCATATAAAAGATTTGTTATTTTTTAAAAAATATTTTTGTATTTGTTTTAACAAATATCCATATTACCAACAAGGATAAATTTTATTTGTCATTAATCTGGTTTCAATCATGTGCAAAACTAAATTTGTGTCAGTTCTCTCATCTCCCATCCCCAATCCAATTTCGATAACTTTTGTAAGCTGTAGATGTTTCTTGAAATAAGTAACTTTAAGTAGACTCGAATAGTGGGTGCTTGGCTATTTTTTTGTATAGAAATGACATATTATTTTTTAAAGAGTGAGAATTTTTTACTCAAATCTCACTTTTTTTATCCTCGCTGGGTTCGAAAAATCACAGTTTTCAAGCGTGGTGTGATGAAGAAAATAAAAAAAAAGGGGGGGGGCAACAAAGCTTAATGCGTTCTCTTGCCTTTCAGTTGAGTTTTTACTTCACAGAATAACATATGATTAGTAGTGCAGTGTTTATCACGTCCGCCTTAAACGTGGAAAGTCCTGGGATCAAACCCCAGCGGGAACAATGTTTTTTTTTAATTTTTAAAAACGTGTGTTTCTGTCCGTTCTTTTCCCCTTTTTCCACGAGTAAGGCTGTTAAACGATGATCGGATTTGGAAGAGTTAATCGGTTTTAAATTTCACAAACCAATAATCGAATTTGTTTCCGCTGGATTTATGAAGTAAAATCCGACAGGAGCCGGACTCGAATTTGTAAAAATTGCAGGATTCCAGATTCGCCGCAGCCGGAGCTGTAATTAATATATATATTTTATCGCAAGCCCAGCAAGCCGGAATTGTAAATTTTCCCGGGTTTCGGATTTGTCGGACCGCACGCGAAATTCGCTACACACATAATTTCTATGAAGTCAGATATAAAACGATAATCGGTGAAAAATCGGAGTTACAAAATCGATAATCGGTTTGCATAAAAAATAAAAAAAACAAACACGCAATTAACAACCCTAAACATGACTAACCTCGCTAGGGTTGGCCAATCACAGTTTATGTTTAAGGGATTGTAGTAATAACGCGGGCGGGTAACAACATGCTCAGTGCGCATGTCTGCACGTTTATTCGCTATTATTCATTACTTCGTGCTGCTGTTTGTGTCCGTACTCTAACACCCCCCGTTCTTGGGCTTTTGAAATAAAAAATAAAAAATCTATTACAAAATACTTTGTGTACATTTAAGAAATTTTAATATTACGTATTTATCATACAAGGACAAGTTAGTTGGGCATTTGAAAAAGGTGGGCGCCTTAGGCGCTATAAAAAAAAAGGGGGCGCCATAGCACAAACTAGTATATATATATTTACTCTCAATTATGGGTGACGCCTAAAGCTAAGGGACATCACTCTTCTTTTTAAAAAAAAATGAAAATATAGACTTACAAATCATCATCATTTTGGTTTCAAAATTAACATTAAACACCATCCACACTATTATTTTCATGCGGACGTTCGAAAAGATTTATTGTTTTACTACGTTTTTATTAGCTCGCTTTCGTTGGTGAGGCATTGTCCAAGATTTTTTCAAATCTGCCAACGTAAAATTGAACCACTTCTGATGGTCCTAGAGATCTAAAAATTTTACCACAGATAGATCTTGGATGACAATGCATTGTATCAAAATTTCAGATTGATCAAATGTACGGTTATTAAATTATTGAACTTTTAAGTTTATCTATAGTTTATATAAAAGCATCTGTACCGTCGGCTTTTGTTGACATCTGTGAGTTCGCCCCGTGACCACATCACAATGTTTTTAAAACGTTGGGCGGGCGCTTGTGAGGTGTTTGGTAAAATAAATAGAGGTAAAAAAATATTTTTAAAAACCAGGTGGCTAGAATTGGACTAAAAAGAATAAATCAAATAGAAGTAAAAAAAAGCTTTTTAAAAACCACGTTTTTATAAGCGGACTAAAAAGAAGAAAATAATTTAAAACTTATTAGTTCAAGTACTTCGATTTAATATGACATAAAACGTGGGGTGGGTGTTTGGTATAAAAATTAAAGATTTCTAATGTAGAAGGCAAAAGAGAGATCTATAAGTGAGAGAATGAGTGAACCGCATATGTTAAACCTCATAAGCGCCCGCCCCACGTTTTTAGTCATATTAAATCGAAGTACTTGAACTAATAAGTTTTAAATTATTTTCTTCTTTTTAGTCCGCTTATAAAAACGTGTTTTTTTAAAATCTTTTTTTTTCTTCTATTTATTGGTGCAGTAATTTGGTGCGCTGCTTTCTAAAATTTGGTTTAAAAATCGTGTGGTGATAGTGATTGGCACTATACCATAATATTATATAAATACTTTGTGTACATTTCAGGAATATTTAGTATGTATCATACACGGATGAGTTACTTCGGCTTTTGACCAAAAAAAGTGGGCCTACAACCCCTGTTATAAAATACTTTGTGTACATTTAAGGAAGTTTAATATTACGTATGTATCATACAAGGACAAGTTAGTTTAGCTTTTGAAAAAGGTGGGCGCCGTGGGCGCCCTAAAAAAAGTGGGGCGCCGCAGCACAACCTAGTGTATTAGATATTAGATATATCTAATCATGTTACTGTTTTACACAAGTTACTTTGGTAGACTTGAAAAATGTAGACATGTGTGTCTGTTTTTGCCTTATAAAAGACGCTAGTCATAAATGAAATACAAGACGATGGAAGCTGTAGATATTTTTGTATTAAATCAACTTTTCTACTGTGATGTTGAGATATCAGTCTGTGGACTGATTGGTTGAGTTGATGACGTAGGTTTTATGTGCAGTGGATAGGTTCACCTATTTTACCTGTTATTATAGAACATTTGTATTTTCTTCTTTTTTGTGCACTTTCTATATGTAAATAGAATCGTATACTTTTTTTAAAAAAATATTTTTTACATATTTTATTAAATATCTTGTTTGTGACAAGGCATGTTTGTCTTAGTTTAAAGGGACATAAGTCGGTAGCAATTTTATGTACAATGATGTGAGACATTTACGTGTTTTCTAGACTTTATGATAGTATATTGTGTACTTACCGTAAACACTGAGTTACTCACTCTCACTTAACGCTCTACAATTCTAAAATAACAAAGTCCAATTAGATATTTAATAAAATACAGTTAAAACAGACTTTCCTTTATAAAATTAAGATAAAATCCTTAAAATTCAATCAGAATGATTCCCTCATGTGGATGTTAATACTGATTATACTGTTTAAAATATATATAACCGCGCTGCAGCGGAAAAGTTGGTTTTCAGTTCGTGCTGAGAATCAACGGACCAAATTTCTGGAGATGGGACAATAAGCATAAAGACCGTTGGGATGGTTAAATATGGCGAAAGACATTATCATAATAACAGTGAAACAGTTACGTTCATCGGTGCTGGTAAGAACAGGGAAGACGTCTACCAAATTTCATTAAGCCAGATCCTTAAAAGAAAGATTTAACAATGCGAAAGTTATTTTCCATTAGACTAGTAACGCTTAGAATTAAAAAATTAGAACTAATTATTCTATTTAAAATCAACCTTAATCTTTCCATCTAGAAACTTAGAGATAGGAATAATATTGAATGGGGCAGGGAATAGCATAGGACATATATGTAGCCGAGTGGCAGTGAATAGCATAGGACATATATGTAGCCGAGTGGCGGGGAATAGCATATGACATATATGTAGCCGAGTGACATGGACTATCATAGGACATATATGTATAGCCGAGTGACAGGGAAAAGTATAGGACATATATGTAGCCGAGTGACAGGGAAAAGTATAGGACATTTATGTAGCCAAGTGGTAGCTAAGAAATAAAATAGGTGCACATCAAATCACAATTTATAAATGGTATCATGAGAATCAATTTATAAAATTGAAACAAAAGTGCTAGTTTTATTAAATTTATTTATTTGCTGTTGCCATTTCGTGTAGATTTCTAGCTTCTAGCAAATTTAATTAAAAAGTGCACCATGTCATAATTAATTTATTGTCTTCAAATTTATCAGTAAAGTTGCTTCTTGAGATTTTCATAACTGTCTGCAAGTTTGTCAATGGAAATCTGTGTTTTGTTTTGTTCATAGTCATGTTTTGTTTACTTACACTTACAACTATATGAAGATCAGTATATAGAGAATATTTTACATATGCGTTTTTCAGCAGAGAAAGACTTATAAATGTCAACTCATATTGCAGTATTAGACATTCTTTCACACTGTGATGTAACTGCAGGTCAATTAGTTCAAGATGCAGCTCTCCGGGTGCTGAGGAACCCATGACTCTCGGTACGACAGCAAGGCGCACATGCAGCTCGTCCATTATGTCTCTCGGTACGACAGCAAGGCTCACATGCAGCTCGTTCACTATGACTCTCGGTACGATAGCAAGGCTCACATGCAGCTCGTCCACCATGACTCTCGGTACGATAGCAAGGCTCACATGCAGCTCGTCCACCATGACTCTCGGTACGACAGCAAGGCTCACATGCAGCTCGTCCACCATGACTCTCGGTACGACAGCCAGGCTCACTGCAGCCCTTCCACCATGAATCTCGGTACGACAGCAAGACTCACATGCAGCTCGTCAACCATGACTCTCGGTACGACAGCAAGACTCACATGCAGCTCGTCCACCATGACTCTCGGTACGACAGACAGGCTCACATGCAGCTCGTCCATCATGACTTTCGGTACGACAGCCAGGCTCACATGCAGCTCGTCCATCTCGACTCTTGGTACGACAGCAAGGCTCACATGCAGCTCGTCCACCATGACTCTCGGTACGACAGCAAGGCTCACATGCAGCTCGTCCACCATGACTCTCGGTACGACAGCAAGGCTCACATGCAGCTCGTCTACCACGAATCTCGGTACGACAGCAAGGCTCACATGCAGCTCGTCCACCATGACTCTCGGTACGACAGCAAGGCTCACATGCAGCTCGTCCACCATGACTCTCGATACGACAGCAAGGCTCACATGCAGCTCGTCCACCATGACCCTCGGTACGACAGCAAGGCTCACATGCAGCTGGTCCACCATGACTCTCGGTTCGCCAGCCAGGCTCACATGCAGCTCGTCCACCATGACTCTCGGTACGACAGCAAGGCTCACATGCAGCTGGTCCACCATGACTCTCGGTACGACAGCAAGGCTCACATGCAGCTGGTCCACCATGACTCTCGGTACGACAGCAAGGCTCACATGCAGCTGGTCCACCATGACTCTCGGTTCGCCAGCCAGGCTCACATGCAGCTCGTCCACCATGACTCTCGGTACGACAGCAAGGCTCACATGCAGCTCGTCCACCATGCCCCCCCCCATGTATAACATACTCTATAAAATAAACATCGATGTATCAATAAAATTCCATCATTGTCTTATTAACACTGTCAATTAATTACTGGCAGCTTTCCATTATACTGTATACGTTTTGTTGTTATACATTAATGACTCAGTAGAATGATAATAATTTCCTAGGAGAATATTTTGTATAACGAGATTTACATACATAATTTCGACATTTCTTTAATTTGTCCATAATATTAAATTAATTTAGTGGCAGGACTACAACAATGTCCCTTTTTCTGGAACATTAATGACAATGGAATATTTGTAAAGCATATTTGATTTTAAAATAGAACAATTAATATTCTTAAAATGTTATTAAGCTCACGTCTATAACGGTATCATTGTTCTGGGTTCAATTTATGTGCTGTCTATTTAAAGAAGTTTTGTTTAAAACAACAATTGATAAAATCTTATAACAATATTTACGAATAATGTCTGGGATATTAATTTGTAATGTTATTTCACAGTCATATATTAAAAAAGAACCTTCGTTTGTTGTCTTATATATCTTATATCCGGACATGTTTTTGACTACTGTGTTTAGGGATTTTGTCTTAAATGATTCATATCTAGACATATACATGATTGGAGTGTGGCATTTTGTTATAAGTGTTTAATTTACAGACAGAATAAGAAATTCACTAAAACTACATTTAAACGTTTGAGTATCAATACTTTTTGGGTCATTTGTTTTCAATGATGTATATCTTACCATTTAAGCACAACTATATTGTGGATGGTGTGCACTTGATAGAGTTAATATTAACTCATTACCTCGTTTTCTTCTTTTTCTTTCGACCGCTGGTATGGGATGGATGACAAGAATGACTTGCGCGGGAGAAGGAGAGCTCTGTGAAAGAGGATCTGGTTACACATTCTACTGGAGGGGCAGACCTAACGAGGAGCGACGTGAGGCAGGCGTTGGCTTTGCAGTTAAGACAATTCTTGTCGGAAAGCTGGCTGGACTTTCCAAGGGATTGAACGACAGGATCATGACAATGAAACTCCCACTGGCTGGAAAGAAGCACCTCACCATCATCAGTGCCTACGCTCCAACAATGAATAATACAGATCACGTAAAGGCAAAGTTTTACAAAGAACTTCACACTGTCATTGTCGACGTTCCAAAGGCGGTAAAACTAATCTTGCTAGGTGACTTCAACGCAAGAGTTGGCAAGGACAACATTGCCTGGGAAGGAGTTCTTGGACACCATGGAGTGGTCCACTCGTAATCGGACGTCACGGATGCACCCCGGATCAAAGCACTGTCATCTTATTGACTACGTCACCGTGAGGAAGAGGGACAGGCAGGATGTACGAGTGACCAAGTCCATGTGCGGCGCTGAATGCTGGACAGACCACCGTCTCATCATCACCAAGCTCAACATCCGCATTCAGCCTAAACGACGCCCGCAAGGGAAGAAGGCCCCGAAACGGCTTAATGTTGCCAAACTGAAAACCGACAGCTGCAAGCAGTCCTTTGTAGATGATCTGGAAGAGCACTTGAAATCCACCTCTCCGGAAAACTAGAGCGTGGAGGCAGACTGGGTATCACTCAGAGAGCTGATTTACACCACAGCTACATAGACCCTGGGGCCCCATACCAGGAAACAGAAGGACTGCATGGTTCGATGAGAAATACGAAGACATTAAGCAGTTATTGGATGAGAAACACCACCTTCACCAAGCTTACCTCAGTAACCCCAAGGCAACGGCAAGGATAGATGCACTCAACAATATACGCAAGACTGGTCAGCAGAAGCTCCGTCAGATGCAGGACGATTGGCTCGGCAACAAAGCTGACGAGATCCAAGGCTATGCAGACAGACTAAAAAAACTTCTACGACGCCTTGAAAGAAGTATATGGCCCCACGCCCTCAGGATCAAACCCCCTCCTAAGCGCAAACGGTAACACTCTCATCACAGGCAAAGAGAATATCTTGAAGAGATGGGTCGAACATTTCGATGACGTCCTAAATTGCCCTTCGATAATCAACGACGAAGACATCAATAATCTACCCCAAGTGCCTACAAACAAAGCACTGGATGACCCCCCAACATTTCTCGAGACCCAGAAAGCAATCTATCTTCTCTCCAGTGGCAAAGCACCTGGTTCTGACGTCATACCAGCTGAGGTCTACAAGGAGGTGGTAATAGCCCTGACTGAAAGGCTCCACCAGCTGTTTCTCTTAATATGGCAGTAGGAAACAATCCCGCAGGACTTGAAATATGCCACCATCATACATCTATATAAGTGAAAAGGAAGTAGACAGGCTTGTGACAACCACAGAGGCATATCCCTGCTTTCTATGGCAGGAAAGATCCTTGCCAGAATCCTGCTCAACCGCCTCAAAGTCCACCTTGACCAAGGACTAATGCCTGAAAGTCAGTGTGGATTCCGAAAAGAGCGAGGAACCATCGACATGGTGTTCGCTGCCAGGCTGTTGATAGAGAAATGTCAGGAGAAAAACTTCGACCTGTTCTCCACCTATTTCGACCTGACCAAGACTTTGGACACTGTTTGCAGATAGGGTCTGTGGAAGATCATGGCCAAGTACGGGTGCCCAAGGAAATTTATCGTCTTGGTGCAACAATTCCATGAGGGCATGCAGGCCAGAGTCCAGGACAGCGGGGAGTTTTCTGAGCCTTTCCCAGTCACAAATGGGGTCAAGCAGGGCTGCGTCCTGGCACCAACACTGTTTAGCCTCATGTTTTCCGTCATGCTGACAGAGGTCTCCAGAGACGAGAATGTTGGTGTCAACACAGATGGCAAACTGTTCAACCTTCGGAGGCTCCTGGCAATAACCAAGGTTATGACAGACATCATCAGAGACCTGCTGTTTGCTGTTCACTGTGCCCTCGACGCTTTCTCAGAAGCCGACATGCAATGCAGTGTAAACCTCTTCTCCATCGCCAGCACAAACTTTGGTCTGACAATCAACACTAAGAAGACTGAGGTCCTCCATCAGCCCGCACCTGGAAGTCCCTACGTAGAGCCCAACATCACTGTTAAGGGCCGGAGACTCAACACAGTGCACCGGTTCACATACCTAGGTAGCACACTGTCTCAAAATGTCACCATCGATGACTAAGTGAACGTCAGAATTGCCAGAGCCAGCTCCACTTTCGGCAGGTTGTACCCTAATGTCTGGAACAGAAGAGGCATGACCATCCAGACCAAGCTGAAAGTGTACAGGGCAGTGGTGCTCCCCACACTGCTATATGCTTGTGAAACTCGGACTGTTTATCAGCGCCATGCAAGAAAGCTTAACCCACTTTCATACAACAAGCCTCAGTAATATTCTAGGCATAAAATGGCAGAACAAAATTCCAGACACAGTGGTACCGACCAAGGCAGGTCTCCCCAGCATCTTCACCCTCCTGATGCAGACCCAGCTTCGCTGGGACAGGGCACGTTGTCCGAATGCCAGACGAGAGACTGCCAAAGAGAATCTTCTATGGTGAGCTTCAGTATGGCCAGCGGTCCCACGGTGGGCAAAAGAAACGCTTCAAAGACACACAGAAAGCCTCAATGAAAGCGTTTGCCATCAAACCAGACACTGGAGACACGTGGGAACGAGCTGCAATGGACCGATCCACCTGGTGCTCTTCCATCCACTAAGGTGCCAAGTCATGCGAGGCAAACCAGATCACCGCTGCAGAAAAGAAGAGGCAAGCCCGAAAGGCCCATGCTGTCAACCCTCCTGGAGATGTCCCACTCGTCCCTTGTCCCTTCTGTTCCCGAACCTTCCGTGCAAGAATCGGCCTCATCAGCCATCTGCGCACGCACAGACAACCCTCGGATGCCTAGAGTGGTCCTCGTCGTATCGACGGACGAACATATATATATTAACTCAATTAGTAAAACTTCTTTTTTTTGGACTTAGTGTATAGTGGGTACAGGAAGAATCAAATGTTTCATTGACATTTGACCTCTAATTACAAGGATCCAGTTCAAGCAGAGTTCCACTTGGAAAAAACAGTAAACGGTAGTATTTGATTAATTAAAACTTGGACGTATGAATTAGTTTTTCTTATTACAATTGAAAATTATACAATTTAAAATAATATAACTGTATGGATTAACTAATACAAAATATTTTAGTCTCAAAAGTACAAAGAAATATATTTATTTAAAATGAATTCCGAGTTTCATATTTGACGTGCATTTAAATTGTATTTTCTGACAGCGGCGCACTAAAAAGCAGCGGTGCTGATCTATTTAATGTTACATTGTACGTGAGACAAATGGGGTAAAAACATTAATAAGTAGATAGTTATGACTGCTATTACGCTGCTATTATATTGTAATTTATAAGTCTATGAGACATGATTTTATTGATTTGTATTACTTAAATTTTATTTTTTTAACTTCAATTATATTTATACATATATTCATTTTGAGAAAAATATAAGTTTTAAAGTCATATTTTCTATGAAATTATGTAAACCATATTATTTAGATTTTTAGTGTCATATATGTAGTTGTCTAACTGTTGCAAATGTTAATATGCAGGCAAAAACCGTCTGTAATTTAGTATAGTGGCACGCCACTTAAATTCGTTTCCCTTTAACGAGGGATAATGTGTAAATCAAAAGCTAGGATTCGCTTACCATTGGTGTATTCTGAGTTAGATTAAAAAAGAATTCGTGTGTTTAGGGAATTCTCTTTCGAATTTAAATACTTCATAAATTAGTAACTTGATATAAAGACATAAAAATCAATTCCATAACCTTGCCTTTGTTAATCACATTAACTAAATACGTAATGATAATTTGATGATTTGTTTAAACAATGAACTATTTCGACTCTTCATACAATTGCACGAGACCAAACTAAAACATTTCTTAAACTCTCATCTGGAGAAACGTGTAAAATATACAGATTTAGATAATACATTTTTAAATACCTCAAAGAGACTAAGTGTCTTTTTATCCTACTTTATAACATCATTATAAGATTATAAACTTTACACCACCCATGTGTTCAAAGACAAGTTTTCTTTTAACATAAATTCTAACATTGAAATTGCCTCACAAAATGCACTTAGATTAAAATTTTAAATTATAAAAATGAGCTATTTTAAATGACTCTCCTTGAACGCTTGTTATAGTAATAGCTAAGAACACATTTAAAACTACGTTGATTTCACATTTGATTTTTTCTTTATTGAAATCGTTATCTCCAAGTATAGGATGTGACTAACATGGAAATATTTTATAAGGCATATATTAAGGTAAGAACTTAGGAACACGGATATAGAAGGGATTCATTCTGAGCTTAAAGTATTAGAGGACATTGGGAGGTTGTAAGTACTTTATTTTACTCAATTAATTAGTACTAGAAATATTAGGAAGGACGTTGGGAGGTTGTAAGTACTTTATTTAACTCAATTAATTAGTACTTGAAGTATTAGAGGACATTGGGAGGTTGTAAGTACTTTATTTAACTCCATTAATTAGTACTTGGAGTATTAGATGACATTTGGATGTAGTAATTACTTTATTTAACTCAATTAATTAGTACTAGAAGTATTAGAGGACATTGGGAGGTTGTAAGTACTTTATTTAACTCAATTAATTAGTACTTGAAGTATTAGAGGACATTGGGAGGTTGTAAGTACTTTATTTAACTCAATTAGTTAGTACTTAACCTTGAGTGTGCCAGCAACATTTCATTAGAAAAAGATCACTTTTTATTAAAGTACTTTAAATTATATGGACGTGCATAAAATTGTATTTCCCATCATTGACACACCCCAAAGCACCGATTTTGATATATCAAACATTAACTTTTATTTTTAAAAAACTTTGATTGCAACTTTTATAAATTGGTAATATTTACTTTTAAGCTATTATTAATATGAAATTTTCGATTCTATGAGACATTATAGTATAAATTAGTGCTCCGTATATTTTTATAAATTTTTTTAATTAATTTAAATTTTAGCAATGCCAAACACAAAGGAAAAGTATATACTTTTAATATCTTTTTACATTAAACTAGCAGAAACCATTTAATTAGTATATACAATGAAAAATATATCTCTCATTTCAGCCGTTATTTATCGCGTTGTCTTCTTCTAATTCAGTCTAGGTGGCACGCTACTAGACATCGATGCTAATATAATTATGGAAACAATGTCAATAACACACTATGACTCTATAAGTCCGCTAACTCTGAATATATTTAAACAAGCTACTGTCCCTTGTATGTGCTCTCTTAAGATTGAGTTGTTTCATTAGGTGAGTCATTTGAGTGTACCAACCAATTTTCCAATGTTAATCTTGACTTAGTTACTCGGTTTTTCAACACTAAATAAAATCCTATCTTTCCGCTGGGTCATCCAAAACATCCATTAAACTTCCAGTCTAAGCACGACCTTATTCAAACAAACAGTATTTTTTATATTAAGTGAAATTATATTTATGTGACTATTAATTCCTGGGGAAGGAGAGTATTGTGTTAATTTGTTAGAAAAAACTAATTTAATCGCAAGGTTTTGGCTTAAATTTTACCCTGATGATTTAGCTTAAAATTAGACAAACAGCGTATTAACATTGCAAATATGTAGTGTTAATTATTCCCTTGGGTACAGCGTTATTATCAAATCCAATGATAAGTACCTTTCAAGAGGTCAGAAAGTAAAACAAGTTTTTGACTATAAATCTGTTTTTATAATATTTAGAAAAAGACAATAAAATAAAACGTATTCCTTAAATAAAAACTTTGCTTTATCACATGATTATTATTAAATTAAAATATTCAAAACCCATAAATTTCCAAAATGGAGAAACAAAAAAGGATGAAATTTTGATCTGTAAAGAACAGGAACAGAATGTCTTTATATTAATGACTTAGTATTTTCATATCTTATGCGCATTAAAATTGTATTTCCTGATAGCGTCGCACTAAAAAGCACCGGCACTAATATATTTATGATTATGTTGTACATGAGACAACTTAGGTGACAAGATAAATGAGAAAATCTGAATATTGTGTAAAGCTTAGATATATGAATTGACTGACATATCTATAAGACATAATATTATTGATTTGTTTAAATTAAATAGAATCTAGTGTATTTTATGTAAACTAACTTTATATTTAGATGTATTTAATGCTAAAGAAAAAAGTAGTTTTTTACAATAACGTAATATGGAACTACGGAAAATATGAAAATAATGTATTAGCTTACAATATTATTGATGTCAAGCTTTTTAAAAAAGCAATTACGCTACGTTTCATAATTGCCTTGATTAAGTGGCACGCCACTTGACTTCGCTCCCTTTCATGGGGATACCATGTCAATGAATTACCTAATTTCCCTAATCCTCTGTGTAGCCCGTGTTAGATTAGTACCAGCTCATGGTATTAGTTCTCTTGTTTCCAACTTGATATGTTTATTGAAATATAATAACACGCGATAGAGATGAAATTTATTTCTTTAACTTTGTTTTGTTGCACACTTGACTAAACAGTTAATGATAATTGTATGATTGGTTTAAACACTGAGCTATTACCTCTCATCATAAAACTGTACGAGACAAAGCTAAGAATATTCTTAAAATATCATCAAATTTTCATAGATACCTCTTAAATCCTTTAATTATAAAGTACTTTGTAACAAAGACTGGAAAATTAGACATGAAAAAAAATAATGTTAAAAACAAGTAGAGTGGATACTTTATACTTTTTTAACCACTGTGTGGATATCAAGAAAGTGGAAACTAAAGACACTTTATAGCGAGAGTCGAAGTTTGAGATTATTTGAAGATTTATTTCTCAATATTATTTTATTTTATACCATTAATCTTTTTACTTCCATATGTTGTATGATTTGAGTGAGCATTAGGTCTTAAGGACCTAAAATTTTTGGTGACGGATGAAATAAGGATGTGTATAATAATACTTACAATACCTTTGATAGCATTAGGAAAAATTGTAGATTTTTTTTTGGTTTAAGAATAAAATAAAAACTATAAACTGTATTTACTACAGTTTGCAAATATATCCTAACTAAAAAACAGTATTTACTTTTAACGATGTTGACATTAATCACAGTTTTATAAAAGTAAAGATGCTAATTAAGTATTCAATAAAAGTGATTTGTGTTGAAGTAATGATGAAAAATATATGTTAATGTACTTGTAATACAATAATTTAAAACGTCATCATTACAAATAGTATTTTCTGCTCTTTAGTAACACAAAATAATGGATACGTCTTTTGTCACTCGCGTTGATGGTACAGACAATACAAGTATTATTGTAGCATGCATTATTTGGCTTCTCCTAAATTTGTTAAATTTTGTTTTGTGTCGGATTCAGAACATGTTTATTTAATAAAAAATCACCCAAATAGGACATCAAAAGTTTGCTAGTGAGAAGGCAACTCGTATCGTCTTCACTACTGAGAAGGCAAGTCGTATCGTCTTCACTAGTTAGAAGGCAAGTCGTATCGTCTTCACTTCCGAAAAAACATAGGAAAGTCTAAAGCATTGTGAGCAAGTTGAACGTTGATTAAATTTTTAAAATTTACTTTATATACTGCAAACACATAAGTTGTTATTTGTATTCATTCATTCTCATAAAGTTTTAAATGTTTATGGACGTTCACTACCCACATGTACAAAGGTTTGTTTACGTTTAACATTAAATCAATCAACATTAAATGACTCTTTCAGATCTTGTGTTAAAGAAATGGCGAAGCAAACATTTTCAACTACATCGTTTATGATTTTTATTCGAAGAATTAATTGCTTAATTCGCATTGCTATTTGCACCATTATCTCATACATTTTTTGGTGTTGTAATTTTATTATAAGGTATAAATGTTTTACTTGGGGGAGCTACCATCTCCTACCAAGCGCGTCCTCAGGCGGTGGATAGAGGAACGACCTTTATATATAAAGGTTAGCCATGAATATTGAATAAGCGGCCGTGGACCAACTGGTTTGCTGTCGTTGCGGATGAGGTGGGGTATCCCTTGGTAAGGATACTCTTAAAAAATGCCTCATAAATCCCAGGAAATGACTGCAAAAAGCGAACATAGAGCGCTTAAACTCTAAACCCGGACAGCTGAGATCGTTAGCTAGGGATAGCCTTCATCTAGGAGAGAAAACTCTGAGATGGTTTTGCGTAGGGCCAACAACCCAGCCATGTAAAAAAAAGATTGTAACTGAAACTGAAAGCAAAGCAAACAGAGATATCACAGTCAGAGGCGAGAGTAGAGCTCCTCAAAGAAGACTAATGAAACCTTGTGGGGAAAGTCAACAGAATCCCATAAGGCCGACCACCCTACTCAAAACGATGAAAAAGAAAAATTACCTCATCCACAAGGCCCCTCTCCACTTGGGAACATGGAATGTCCGAACACTACTAGAACCAGGCAGATGCGCCCAAGTCACCAAAGAGATGGTTAGGTACAAACTACAAATTCTGGGACTAAGTGAAGTACGGTGGAACACATTTGGAGAAACTAGACTTCAATCAGGTGAAATCCTGCTCTTCTCTGGAAAAGAAAATGAAGAAGACACTCATGAAAATGGAGTAGCACTCCTATTGAACGAAGACGCATTTAAGAGCCTCCTTGAATGGGAGCCAATTTCAGACAGAATAATCAGAGCCGAATTCCTGTCCAGGTTCAAAAATGTCCATTTCATGATATGCTCTCCTCCAACCAACCTTGCACCTGAGGAAGATAAAGTTGCATTCTATGAACAACTTAAAAGTATAATGGATAAAATACCGAAAAGAGACATGCTGGTCGTCATGGGCGTTATGAATGCTAAAGTTGGCAGTGACAACATAGAGAGAGAGAGGAGGTAAAGGGCATACATGGACTGGGCAAACATGAATGAAAATGGAGAGATGTTTGCAAACTTCTGCACATTCAATGAGCTGGTGATTGGAGGCACCATCTTCCCACACAAAAATTGCCACGAAGTAACGTGTGTCTCACCAGACAACAAAACAGAGAATCAAATAGACCACATCACTATAGGTCGCACCTGAGGAGCACATTGCAGGATGTACGAAAACCAAAAAAGGAGCAGACATTGGATCAGACCACAATTTGGTTGTGGCCAAGCTAAAAAAAAGATAGCCAACCAAAGGCCAAAAACAGACAGGCGAACCAGATTTGGCCTAAGCAATCTCCGACACCCACAGGAAAAGAACGAACTACAGCTAACCCCTAAAAACCGATTTGCTGCACTGCAACTAGATGATGAAAATGAAGGAAACATAGACAAAACCTGGGATAACTTCAAAGAAATTATTACAGTATCTTGCAAGGAAATACTAAAACGTGCCCCAGAAAACAAAAAACATTGGATCAGCGATGATACATGGCAAAGAAGTGAATATAGGAATCATGCAAAACAAAAAGTGAATCAAGCGAAAACAAGAAAACATAATTAACTTACCCAACAAGAGTACTATACAATTTCAAAAGAGGTCACAAAAATGCTTAGAAATAACAATCGAACATTTTATAATAAGCTAACTGAACAAGCAGAAGAAGCAGCAGGAAAAAAGAGATCTAAAACAGTTATACAAAATTACTAAACTCTTGAGTGGCAAAGAAAATCTAACTAGTGTACCAGTCCGAGACAAAAAAGGTAAAGTCATTTCCTCCATAGATGACCAGTGTCAGGGTATGATAATCTCTGCGAATAATTGTTGTGAGATTGTTGTAACATTGTTGTGACTCGGGTAAAGGAGTGACTTGACAAGAGTTCACTTGTCAATAATGTTGTTAATTGTAGTCACTCGGTATGAAAGTTAGACAGCCGGGTTGTGTATAAATAGTGTGGTGTGAGACAGAGTGAGGGAAGAGATGAGAATACTGACAAAGGGCAGAGGTCCATAGTCCTTGTTAGGACTAACCATTAAGATAGAGCGTTGGCTCTGATAGCTGGTGACACATCGAGGTGGCTCGAGTGTTCAGCGTGGTACTGTGAGTATTAGGGACAGAGAGTCCGTGTATACACTTACGAGTGAGTGGACATTGTTAATGGATTACGTCGTGTACCTGAATCTGTTGCAGTAAATATATTGCTGACTGAATACAGGCTTGAAGTGAACAAGAGTCGAGACTTCGTCTTAATTTATCCAGAACCCAGAACGCAACATATAGCTTAGAAGATGGAAATAATATATCCAGGAAGTCCTAAACAGACCGACCCCTTTGAACGATTTGACCACAGGAGAAACACTGGGCATTAATATGGAAGAGATATCCAAAGAATAAATATGGATGGCCATCAATCAACTGAAGACAGGGAAAGCAGCAAGTGTAGATAACATACCACCCGAGGTCCTAAACGAAGAAGTAGCTGAAATCATCAATCAACTCTACAGTATTTTCAAAACAAAATTTGGTCAACTGAAACTCCTCCTGCAGAATGGAAAAAGGGCTTACTGATTAAAATTCCAAAGAATGGGGATCTGTCACAATGTGAGAAATGGCGAGGAATTACTCTACTATCAGTACCAAGCAAGGTCTTTAGCAGAACAATACTCAACAGAATAAAAGATGCCTGCGATGATCTCCTGAGAGAAGAACAAGCTGGGTTCAGAAAAGTAAGATCATGCATTGACCAAATAGCAACATTCCGGATAATTATAGAACAATCTATTGAATGGCAATTTCCACTCTATGCCACATTTGTGGACTTTGAAAAGGCCTTTGATAGCATAAATAGAGAAACTATATGGTCAATAATGAGGCACTATGGAATACCAAACAAAATAAGAAACATCATCCAAAATCTGTACGAAAACTTCCCCTGCCAAGTAGTACATAATGGTAGACTAACAGATGAATTATATGTCACAACTGGAGTCAAACAAGGATGCCTCATTTCACCACTTGTGTTCCTTCTTGTGTTAGACTGGGTCACAAAAGAAGCTTATGCAAGATCAGGAAAAGGAATCCAGTGGAATCTAATGCAAAAAGTAGCAGCTTTAGAGTTTGCGGATGACTTGGCCATTCTGTCCCACAGACTTAAAAACATGCAAGACAAAATTAGAGCCTTGAGCGAGACTGGGAAAAGAATATGACTAAATATATACATTAAAAAAAAACATTTTTGATAATAAACTTTCTACAAGATGGAGTCATCCAAGTAGAAAACCGTAACCTGGAGCAAGTTAACAACTTTGTATACCTTGGGAGCGTGGTCAGTGTATCAGGGGGAACGGATGAGGACATCGAAGGAAGAATAAATTTGGAACGACCGGCTTTTGCCAATCTTAAACAGGTCTGGAGATCTACATACATCTCTGTCAAGACAAAAGTAAGGATCTTTAACACCAATGTTAAAACGGTCCTACTTTATGGATCCGAAACATGGCGAACGACAGAGACAACAAAAAATAGATTCCAGACCTTTGTTAACAGATGCCGAAGAAATATTCTGAAAATAAAATGGTTCGACAAGGTCGAAAAATCCAAACTGTGGGAGAGGTGTGGAAAAAGAACAGTAGAACAACAAATCATGAAAAGAAAGTGGAGATGGATTGGACACACCCTCAGGAAAGATAACAGCAGGGCTAGGCAGGCCTTAGCTTGAAATCCCAAGGGCAAACGCCAACGAGGAAGACCCAAGGGTACATAGAGACGGAGCATGTTGGACGAGGCTGGAAGGACTGGGAAGAGCTGGGAAGAATTGAAGTGACTGGCAAGGGACCGTGTAGAGTGGCGAGCTTTGACAGAGGCCCTATGTTCCACAAGGAACCCAAAGGAAAGATGATGATAAATGTTTTAAAAGGAATGCGTTTATAAATATAGGACACAATACCCGTGCTTAGCTAAGGAGTAAACAAAAACAAAATGTTTTTAGTCCTTTTCTTACCCTTAAAAAGTTATAGATAGTATAAAAGCATCACGAAAGTGGTGTAGCGAGTTAGCAATCTTCTTCATTTTAAAATAACGATATTAGTATCCATAAAATATAAAACATAATGAACTTAAACTAAGGTGAAAGGTGTGAGTTTTCTCCTTTAATAACACGATTTTTCTCTAAATTCAATACCAGCAAAACAAAGGTCCACACCAGTATAGTAACTACAATATGCACAGATTTATTTTCTTGTAATATTAATCAAAACATGAAAAATTATTTAAAAATTATATATTGGTGTGATTGAACCTGTCATTTAAATGCTCCCGTCCTACCCCTCCCCCCTTTTCCTTCAAATTGTGACGAAGCACATATTGGGAAATACTTGTGGCACCATTGACGTGGCGAGGGAGATATGCTGTATGTGCAGCAGCAAATTCCCCATAATAACCGCCCGGGCTTGCATATCCTCTGGAGAGGACACTCCAGCATCGCCGCAAGGTATCGACAAAACACGGGAAGCAGCAGTTACCGGTTCTAAGCCAAAGCTCAATTAACGTAGAGCTAGGCGCCAGGGGCCGCTTCCAACGGTGGGAGAGACTACCAAAGTCTAAATGGACAGATACCGCCCGCCTCAAACTGGGCAGCCCCCAGTCAAATAGGTGCTATCCTGTCATGGCCTGCCTTCTCCACTGGACGCGTGGAGATAACTTCCACTCAACAAGTTGGCTACAAAGCCCTGAACCAAAAATAAAAAAAAATTTAAAAAAAGACCGCGACCGCAGCTCTTCGAATCGCTAGCTGTAACGTGAGGACTATGTGTCCCGGCATCACTGATGAACTGCAGTCAATAAATGACACACGGAAGACAGGAACAATCGATAGAGAGCTCAAAAGGCTAAAGATTGACATCGCATGCCTTCTGTAGACCAGGCTCCCAGGCAGCGGATCACTAAAAGAGGCAAATTACACCTTCAGGCCCTCCATGCATCCCAGTCCTGCGCCAATCTCTCTAGCTGTCCTCAGCTGTGAACACTTTTTTGTGTGTCTTTTTCCAGTTCCCTTCTCAAGGTCATTTTGGAACGACCTCTTTTCCTTTTGCTTGAGGGGTTCCAAGTAAAGTCTTGTCTCACAAATGCTAGATGTAGGCTTTCTGAGAGTGGGGCCAACCCAATCTCCTCTGCGCTGGCGTATTAGCTGCTGTACTTTTTCCATATTACAAAATCAAGGGCCTAAAAAAATATTGTGTTGTTTCATAAAGTTCGGATGTTTCAAAGTTGTTTTTAAAAATATTCTCAAATATTGTGTCACCTAAAGTTTATCAAGTACAGTGAATATTATATAACTTGTCAACGGCACATCGTGGTGCAGCGCAGTCGTGATTACAAACTTGTCAACGTACTCATGGGCAGCTATGAACAAATGTTTTAATAGAACAGTTTAAATATCACATTAAAATATTAAAACTTGTTTTTTTTCTTATTTTTATTGGCCTTTAATAATTCAAACTTTTTCTACACAGTACTTTGAATTGTTGGTACACACACTATATAGTACACATATAGCAGATTTGATGGTACAGACAATATATATTAAACATATAGTAAAGTTGATGGTACAGACAATATATAGTACAAATATAGTAAAGTTGATGGCTGACAAATATGTACAAATATAGTAAGTTTGATGGTCAAGACATATATAGTACAATATAGTAGATTGATGGTACACCAATCAGCACAATTATCGTAGGTGATGGACACAATTTGACTATAGTACTATGGTACTGACAATATAGTACAAAATAGAGTCAGCGCTCGTAGAAAATGTCTGTAAAATTTGATTTGACTTTAAAAGACAAACTAGAGAACTTAAAACTATGACTTTACAAACAGAACTAAAACTAGACTGTAACATACACTAGGACTAAAACTATGACTTTAACAGACAAACTAGAGAACTTAAAACTATGACTTTAACAGACAAACTAGAGAACTTAAAACTATGACTTTAACAGACAAACTAGAGAACTTAAAACTATGACTTTAACAGACAAACTAGAGAACTTAAAACTATGACTTTAACAGACAAACTAGAGAACTTAAAACTATGACTTTAACAGACAAACTAGAGAACATTCAGTTTAAACAACAATTAAATAAGTGAACTCAACTTGTACATTCTTTTGGCTTTAAAACAACTACTGATTTATTTTGTGTTTAAATAGTAAATGATAGCCAAGTCCTAAGGTGACAATTGTTATAACAATAAATTACTTGCTATAAAAGTTATCACTCTCATAACAACATCAAAATGACTGCACTGGTTTTCAATGTCTTTCCTGCGTTTTTTCTTAAATAATTCCGTCCATCCTTCTGCTTTTCTTTGCTGTGATTTTTAAAAAAAGTCGTTTATTTAAATTATTATTATTCTATGATGTTACACTGTATTCTTACTTAATAAATATTAATTTTAAAACTCTTGTACATTATGTGTACTGATAAAGGCAGTAGCAGAAACGTGCTACTTGTGTATTAGTTTTCATGCATAAAAATTAAAATTATTTGTATTTGATCAATTAATTATTTTGAGTATCTTTTATTTTATTTCAAAAATTTATAGCTGTACTATTCCATATGATATTACTCGTGATGTAGCATTTTTCTACTAACAAAACCAATAGGGTAAAGTAAAGTCTGGCGTTTCTATATTTAACAACCTCTATAGAACTTTTACTCGCTTTGCCAAATATGTTGATAAAAGTATCGGCTATACATAGTTTATTTATCAACTACATGTGTATTACTACTGGCTGTATTCAAATAACCAACTAGGTTTATATATATACTGGATGTGAACAAATAAGATTACACACTAAGAGAAAATAACCATTCGCTAAGTAAATAGTAATAATAAATTTATTTTCAAAAGATATAAAGCTTTCTTATAAATGATTAACGTAGCTTATGTATAATTTACTGTAATGTTTGTGTTTGTTATGATATGAAAGTTAATTTAATACTTAAGGTATGTCATTTCTTTCATGTAAAGCGCTGTGACCCAGTTCCTTACTGGGATACATCGCTATATAAATAATCAATTTATTTATTATTATAATTTAGAACATGCTCGCAGTTATCAATTAACTTTTTAACCACAATAGTTTAGTGGGTTTTTTTAACAACCATTATATTCCACACACAAATGTTCTCTTTATAATTAGGGTCCTATTTGACTTAACGAATATAATATTACGGCTTTAAAGATGTTGTGCTTCTAAAAATATAAATAAAATCAGACAAATCATAGCGATCGTTGAACGGCAATACCAAACATTAAACAAATATTTCTTTGGATAAATAGTAGTTTAACATTATTACAATTAAATTGGCGTCATGACTTTTCATGATGTTATATGTGTAGTGATTCCGACAACAGCCTGACATAATAATTTTTGTGACAATTGTGAGTACTTTTATGGATTGTTTCGGAGTTTGTGTTTGTGATTCAATCTTTTTAAATGTGTTATTATATATCATACAGAATTGGACTGCGATAAAGCTTTTAAATAAAATACAAAATACACAAATAAATTTGTGCAATGAAAACAATAAATTTCAGCTTCATTTTAAACTAAAACGACAATAGACGTTTCGGCTCATGCCTTCATCGGTACAATAACATAGAAGAAGAAGATCATACCCGGAAACAGTTTTAATATCCGCTGTCAATCGAATTAAAGGCATAACCAGACAAGACACGTTTACATCATCTTTTTGTGATCAATCTGATCGATCCAAATTTATTTTAACTTTTCATCCTCATAATTTTAAAGCCCGCCAGGTGATTCTCAAAAACCGACCAATCCTCATTGGTGACCCTCTAACTCAGCAGGTCTTCAAAAAACCGCCTCTTTTTGCTTTCCGGGGAGATAGAAGCCTCAGAGATATACTTGTAAGAAGTCACCTTCCCACAATGAAAGCACATATTGGAACAAAAGGTTGAAACCGTAACCGTTGCAATACTTGTCCATATGTGATTGAAATTAACAAAATTTCTTACCCTCTTGATAAATTCATAATAAAAGATGGATTCACTTGCACAAGTCGCAACGTGATTTATGCAATTCTTTGCAAGAGATGTAATAAAATGTATGTGGGTGAGACAGGTCGTCGTCTTGGAGATCGGTTTCGAGAACACCTGTATAATATAAATAAACAGGCTCAATGTCCAGTGTCTAAACATGTTCACAATGACGGCATTTCAGATATTTCAGTTACTGGTATTTTATATGCAAGCAATACCCATGATAGGATCCACATGGAAAATAGACTTATAAAACGATTTAATACGTTGGCTCCATATGGAATTAACCAAATTCACAATTTTATCTAACTGTAGAATCTTTTTCCCGTTGTGGTTTTCTAGCTTTAGATTTTTCCTCCTTTTCCCTATATCCTGTGTCCTTGTTTGTTTATGTTTTTCCTTTCTTTTTATTTTACATAAATATTTTAAAGTATCTTATGATATAACATGTTTTAAGAATGTAGATATTACTTATGTAAGTACCTATTTTATGTTATTGTACTGATGAAGGCATTAGTCGAAACGTCTATTGTCGTTTCAGTTTAAGATAAAGTTTAAATTTATTGTTTTCATTGCACAAATTTGTTTGTGTATTTTGTATGTTATTATATAGGACGTGCATTATAATTGTATTTCCCATCAGTGACGCACCAAAGAGCACCTTTACTGTTATAACAAATACAGATATTCACGTGATTAAGTAAACGTATCTAACAAAAGTATGTCAAGTTCTTACATTTTAAAATGGTTCTACTGCAATATAATCTACAATCCTATGATAATTAGTATTAATAAGTTATGTTTCTTAAATGTTTCTAAAAAGTGAGATTTAGACATTTGTATTGGGTTATGAAAAAGAAAATGCAAAAATTAATTTAAAAAGGTTATCATTTTAAATTAATCAAACATAAAGATGTATACATTTACTGTAACCTAACTTTATTAAAGATTACGTTAGTGCAGCCGCTGTATTCCACGGTGCATATATCGAAAGCCAATCTATTTTATCCAAGTGGCATCCCACTTGATTTCGATCCCCATATTTAGGGATACAATCTAAATGATTTTTATGATTCTCCTACCACTGGTTGTCCCTTAGCCCAGGGCTGGCAATTATTTTGGCTCGAGGGACACTTTGTGTTGGCGGATTTTAACAGAGGGCCGCCATTGTTTAAAATGATTTAGTTCTTTGTGACGTTGTGCCATAAATACACAATAAACTCAAGTTTTAGACAGTCTCTTCAAATGAAACTCTGGACATTTGATAACAACTCTATTCACATGGAAACTTGAGACATTTGATAACAACTCTATTAACATCGAAACTTGAGACTTTTGATAACAACTCTATTAACATGGAAACTTGAGGCATTTGATAACAACTCTGTTAACATGGAAACTTGAGACATTTGATAACAACTTTATTAACATGGAAATTTGAGGCATTTGATAACAACTCTATTAACATGGAAACTTGAGACATTTGATAACAACTCTATTAACATGGAAACTTGAGGCATTTGATAACAACTTTATTAACATGGGAACTTGAGGCATTTGATAACAACTCTATTAACATGGGAACTTGGGACATTTGATAACAACTCTATTAAAATGGAAACTTGAGACATTTGATAACAACTCTATTAACATGGAAATTTGAGGCATTTGATAACAACTTTATTAACATGGAAACTTGAGGCATTTGATAACAACTCTATTAACATGGAAACTGTAGACATTTGATAACAAATCTATTAACATGGAAACTTGAGACATTTGATAACAAATCTATTAACATGGAAACTCTAGACATTTGATAACAAATCTATTAACATGGAAACTTGAGAGATTTTATAATAACTCTATTAACATGGAAACTTGAGACATTTGGTAACAACTCTATTAACATGGAAACTTGAGGCATTTGATAACAAATCTGTTAACATGGAAACTTGAGACATTTGATAACAACTTTATTAACATGGAAATTTGAGGCATTTGATAACAACTCTATTAACATGGACACTTGAGACATTTGATAACAACTCTATTAACATGGGAACTTGAGACATTTGATAACAACTCTATTAACATGGAAATTTGAGACATTTGATAACAACTATACTAACATGGAAACTTTAGAAATTTTATAAAAGCCGTATTATTAAAAATGAACAAATATTTTGTAGACATTTTCTTTACTACTCTTAAAATATTAGTTATTATGTTTTGAGGAGTGTACTTGAACTCCAATTTTGTTTAACAAATTTATTACATCTTAAGTTCACCCATAGCAACATCCACTGACCAAAAAACGAGAAAATGTTACGTAAAAATAATATGTGTATGACGTCATCACGTGTAACGATTCTAGAAGTTTTGACATTAAAAGACTATGAAAACAATACACTTTATTAAAGCATTAATTTTTTTATAAACTCCGCCGTTAAATGTACTTTCGAAGTGTTTCATACTTATGTTAATTAAATTGCATGCAGTTGAGTACTTGCAATATTAGGAATACGTCTTATATTAGTAAATTAATTACATTTTTTAAAGTTATCGGAGGTTATTTATTTAAGTAATTGATAGTGTAAAAACACAAAAATAAAAAAAATGAATTAATTATTACAATTATCAAGTGTTTACTGAGGTTGTATTTCTATTCAAAGAGATAAAGTTTCAAGGAGAAAGCCACATTATATTTTAGAAACCAAACGTGTATGCTGCGGAAAATTCAATTTACTCTTAATGACGTCAGTTTACATGCTTATTTCGTAAGTTAACTAATCAGTTTTATGCATAATAAAAACTGGTGCAGATTATTATTTTTATTTATGATTTCCATAAATATGAGTATTTTTTTTACATTTGTATATATGAAACATAAATATTTTAAAAATGTATAGTCGCACATAAACTTTGGGAGTGAAATGAATGGAGTCCAAATATTAGCAAAGTTATTTTTCAATAAAAAATTGCCACAAGTAACAATAACAAAGCTTGAAAGTATGTTTCGCATTCTGGTGATGGAAATTGTTAGATGCTTAAAATGTTTGCATATTTGCTTTATTTAATATGTTTAGTCTTTACAACAGATACCACATAACTGTAAGACAGATTTTTAAAGTGCTCAACGTAGTAAATTCAAAAATAGAGTTATATTCTATATCAAATAAAGCAATTAAAAAAATATAAATTGATAAAATGAGAGAGCACAGCACAACTCTAAATAATTACATGTGTTAATTTTTTCATAATAATTTTAAATGAAATTAATTTTTAAATAAGAAGATACAAAAAGTATTCAGTTTAATTTTTTTCTAAGTCTTTAAAATGCCCATTGACCCAGTCTTATAAGCCATTACCGTTTAGGAGACCATACTACAGAATAAGGATAACTGTGTCAGGTCATAAGGAACTTTTACTGGTCTCAGTGATCTCCCCTTAACGTTCGTCTTACAAGGCTTTATAGTTCACTAGATACGGTCCGCGGCGTAGCATACGCCGCAAACTTGCTCATCATAGATGAGGGGAGAGAACGGACACTAACAGCAGCACGGAGTAATGAAAAAAAATGCGAGTAAACGTGGAGACATGTGCACAGCGGTTGTTTTGACCTGCCTCCCAACCTTTACTACCATCCCTTGCCAACCATAAACTGTGATTGGCCGACCCTAGCAAGAGTTAGTCATATTCGCAAAAAAAATTGGAAAAAGAACTGACATAAACAAGTATTTTTAAAAATTAAAAAAAAACATGTTCCCTCTGGGACTTGAACCCGGGACTTTCCGCGTGCAAGGTTGGCGTGATAACCACTACACTACGAATCATATAATATTCTGTGAAGGAGCAATGCAAGTGAAAGCAAGAAGCATTATTGCCACCTCACCCCCCCCCCGTTTATTTTTAAATCCCTTATATTAACTTCGCGGCCGTCTCTCACTCTGTCTCATCATCTCTCTCTGTCTTGGGCGGGCGGAAAAACAAAAGTCAAAAATGACCCACTTTCCGTGATCCGATCAAGCTGAAATTTGGCACACGGCCCCGTCTCACCTAACAATACACCGTGTCTAATTTTCAGATCGATTGAACGCATCGTAATTAAATCAATGCATTTTTAGTATTTATCTGTCTTGGGCGGGCGGATAAACAAAAGGAAAAAAATGACCCACTTCCCGTGATCCGATCGAGCTGAAATTTGGCACACGGACCCGTCTCACCTAACAATGCATCGTATCAAAATTTCAGATCGATCAATCGTAACTTAAATAAATTAATGCATTTTTAGTTTATCCTTATATAACGTATGTAATTCAAATTCACTGTTTGTTATTGTTTTTTTTCCACGTGAAAGTTTGAGTTGACGCGTTGAGGCGACCCATCGAAGTACCGGCGTGCTTTTCTTTACATTTTACGTGTCTTGCTGAACTCGGTCCCCCCTCCCCCCCTCCCCTAGGATTATGAAGCAAAGTTGAGTTAAGACAGATTCAGTCTATAAACGCTTGTCGCGTTTGAAAATAATCAATACTGTTAGTTATGACTAATATATACGGGATTTACAGTCAAAAACTTAGTTTTTACGGGTTTGTTTTATTTGAATAATATTGTGCACTTGATTGAGTTAACATCGACTCCTGCTGCAAAACGTTTTGTTATTGGGCTTAGTGTATAACGGGTATAGGAAAAATCACATTGTTTCTTTGACATTTTATCTCAAATTACAAGGATCCAGTTCAGGCGGAGTTCTACTTGAACAAAACAGAAAACGTTAGTATTTGATTAATACAAACTTGGCTTAATGAAGTGATTGTAATTATTATTAAAAAAGAATATACAATAAAAATAAATTCACCCCTGTATGGATGTACTAACATAAGGTATTTTTAATCTTAAAGGAAAAGGAGAATATATTTAATTTATAAATAAACTAGCGTATCACCCGTCAAAATAAATACAAATCAGATTAAAAAATAACGTAATACAGAACTTTCATTTGTTTTATTTATTTTTATTTGATTCATTTATTATCATATTGAACAATTTTATGAGGAACGTTCGAAAAGAGTTATTTTTGGTGCAGTAATTTGCGAGCTGCTTTCTAAAATTAGTAGCGTGTTACATCCACAAATATACATACATACATTCATACAGACGACGGAAATTATGTATATTGGTTGATGACTTTAAATGTCAAAACTGACGTGCATTTAATTTGTATTCGATGACAGCATCGCACTAATAAGCACCGGTGCTGATCTTTTTAATGTTATGGTGTACGTAAGACAACTTAGAAGGCAACATTATAAAGTAGATAGTGATGTCTGTTTAGGTAACATTAAATAGCAATGTACACGTGTATTAGACATGGTGTTATTAATTTGTATTGCTTTACTGTTTTACTACGTGCCATATACATTATATTAATAAATGTTCATTTCGAATGACAAAAACATATTTGTAACATCATATTTTGAAAGTTATGAAAACAATAAAATTTATTTATATACATTTCATATTGCTTCTCGTCTAACTTATGACGGCTGCAACCAAGTTTTCAAAATATTGTATTCATTTTAGTGGCATGCCACTTGACTTCGTTCCCTTTCACGAGGGATTATATGTCAATCAAAAGCTGGGATTCTCTTACCCCGGCATATTGTGAGTAAGATTAAAAAGGAATCCATCTGTCTTGTTTATTTGTTATTCAAATATTTCATACATTTTGTAATTTTGCTAAATGACAGAAAATTCATTTAATTACTTAATCTTCCCTTTGTTGATTACATTAGTAAATATGAAATCACAATTTTATGCACTAAGTTTACACACTAGCCTATTTAAACTCCTAATACAATTGCACCAGTTAAAGCTAAAACATTTCTTAAAATGCAATTCTTATAAACTTGTCATGTATACAGATTTAGATCATATGTTTTTAGATACGACAAAGCACCTTAGTCGTTATGTATGCTTTCTTCAAGTATTATTTGATTATGAGCTTTGCATGTGTGTAAAGACAAGTTTTCTTTTAACATAAATCCCAACATTAAAATTGTCTGAGAGACGGTGCTTAGAATTAGAAATTGTTTAACAAAAGGATCTAATTTAAGTGAATCTTTTATCGTTTGTTACAGTAATGAGTATGAAAACAGTCGGTAGGATTTTTATTTGTTTTTTCCACTGAAACTCTTATTTCCCTGTATAGGATGTGGCTAACCTGCACTATTTTATAAGGCATGATTAGAGCAATAACTTTGGAACAACAATATAAAGAAGAATTCTTCTGAGCTTGAAGTAGGGTTGCCAACTGTCCGGTTTTTTACCGGACTGTCCGGTATTATTGTTATTTGTCCAGTGGAAAAATGAAAGCAATAACGGACATTTTACATTTAAATACTGTGCCATTGAAAAAGTTGATAATAGTGTCAGGCATTTTTGAGACAGCCACCTGGCAACCCTAGCTTGAAATAATAACTCAACTAATTTGTACATAGAAAAATGCTTTATAACTGGTGGTAAACAACTTAATTAACTCAGCTAATTAGTACATAGACCGATATCTTACTACTGGGTTTTGAGCTAAGTCATTTAACACGACCAATAAGTTCATTGAAGAAGTGCAGAATCATGGCCGTAGACATTACCATAATTTCATCCTTTATTAAAAAATTAAGCTTAGGACGCAATAATATTCTGTATATAAAGAGCGTCTGCTAACGATGAGATAAGATAAAATAATATAAAAATGCTTAAAGGAGATTTTCGTGATGAACTCGGCTAAACTAACAAAATGAGCAAGTTTGTTTTGTGACAATAGACAAGGCAAAGGTCGATATTTTACTTGTATCTCCCGAGATGGCAGCTAGGTATTGGCCACATGCTATTTAAAACATCTGACCT
>CALYLW010001543.1:0-32500 GCA_944989445.1 Ampullaceana balthica
GTTATGTAATGCCAGTGTTCATGTGTTGAATTACTTTATCTCTAAGGAGGATGTGGTTGTGTTTTATGTAATGCCAGTGTTCATGTGTTGAATTACTTTATCTCTAAGGAGGATGTGTTGTCATGTAGTTGTTATGTAATGCCAGTGTTCATGTGTTGAATTACTTTATCTCTAAGGAGGATGTGTTTGTCAGTAGTTGTTATGTAATGCCAGTGTTCATGTGTTGAATTACTTTATCTCTAAGGAGGATGTGTTGTCATGTAGTTGTTATGTAATGCCAGTGTTCATGTGTTGAATTACTTTATCTCTAAGGAGGATGTGTTTGTCATGTAGTTGTTATGTAATGCCAGTGTTCATGTGTTGAATTACTTTATCTCTAAGGAGGATGTTTGTCATGTGTTGTTATGTAATGCCAGTGTTCATGTGTTGAATTACTTTATCTCTAAGGAGGAGTGTATGTAGTTGTTATGTAATGCCAGTGTTCATGTGTTGAATTACTTTATCTCTAAGGAGGATGTGGTTGTAGTTGTTATGTAATGCCAGTGTTCATGTGTTGAATTACTTTATCTCTAAGGAGGATGTGTGTTGTTATGTAATGCCAGTGTTCATGTGTTGAATTACTTTATCTCTAAGGAGGATGTGTTGTAGTTGTTATGTAATGCCAGTGTTCATGTGTTGAATTACTTTATCTCTAAGGAGGATGTGTGTTGTTATGTAATGCCAGTGTTCATGTGTTGAATTACTTTATCTCTAAGGAGGATGTGTGTTGTTATGTAATGCCAGTGTTCATGTGTTGAATTACTTTATCTCTAAGGAGGATGTGGTTGTTATGTAATGCCAGTGTTCATGTGTTGAATTACTTTATCTCTAAGGAGGATGTGTGTTGTTATGTAATGCCAGTGTTCATGTGTTGAATTACTTTATCTCTAAGGAGGATGTGGTTGTTATGTAATGCCAGTGTTCATGTGTTGAATTACTTTATCTCTAAGGAGGATGTGGTTGTTATGTAATGCCAGTGTTCATGTGTTGAATTACTTTATCTCTAAGGAGGATGTGGTTGTTATGTAATGCCAGTGTTCATGTGTTGAATTACTTTATCTCTAAGGAGGATGTGGTTGTTATGTAATGCCAGTGTTCATGTGTTGAATTACTTTATCTCTAAGGAGGATGTGGTTGTTATGTATGCCAGTGTTCATGTGTTGAATTACTTTATCTCTAAGGAGGATGTGGTTGTTATGTAATGCCAGTGTTCATGTGTTGAATTACTTTATCTCTAAGGAGGATGTGGTTGTTATGTAATGCCAGTGTTCATGTGTTGAATTACTTTATCTCTAAGGAGGATGTGGTTGTTATGTAATGCCAGTGTTCATGTGTTGAATTACTTTATCTCTAAGGAGGATGTGGTTGTTATGTAATGCCAGTGTTCATGTGTTGAATTACTTTATCTCTAAGGAGGATGTGGTTGTTATGTAATGCCAGTGTTCATGTGTTGAATTACTTTATCTCTAAGGAGGATGTGGTTGTTATGTAATGCCAGTGTTCATGTGTTGAATTACTTTATCTCTAAGGAGGATGTGGTTGTTATGTAATGCCAGTGTTCATGTGTTGAATTACTTTATCTCTAAGGAGGATGTGGTTGTTATGTAATGCCAGTGTTCATGTGTTGAATTACTTTATCTCTGTGGAGGATGTGGTTGTTATGTAATGCCAGTGTTCATGTGTTGAATTACTTTATCTCTAAGGAGGATGTGGTTGTTATGTAATGCCAGTGTTCATGTGTTGAATTACTTTATCTCTAAGGAGGATGTGGTTGTTATGTAATGCCAGTGTTCATGTGTTGAATTACTTTATCTCTGTGGAGGATGTGGTTGTTATGTAATGCCAGTGTTCATGTGTTGAATTACTTTATCTCTGTGGAGGATGTGGTTGTTATGTAATGCCAGTGTTCATGTGTTGAATTACTTTATCTCTAAGGAGGATGTGGTTGTTATGTAATGCCAGTGTTCATGTGTTGAATTACTTTATCTCTAAGGAGGATGTGGTTGTTATGTAATGCCAGTGTTCATGTGTTGAATTACTTTATCTCTAAGGAGGATGTGGTTGTTATGTAATGCCAGTGTTCATGTGTTGAATTACTTTATCTCTAAGGAGGATGTGGTTGTTATGTAATGCCAGTGTTCATGTGTTGAATTACTTTATCTCTAAGGAGGATGTGGTTGTTATGTAATGCCAGTGTTCATGTGTTGAATTACTTTATCTCTAAGGAGGATGTGGTTGTTATGTAATGCCAGTGTTCATGTGTTGAATTACTTTATCTCTAAGGAGGATGTGTTTGTTATGTAATGCCAGTGTTCATGTGTTGAATTACTTTATCTCTAAGGAGGATGTGGTTGTTATGTAATGCCAGTGTTCATGTGTTGAATTACTTTATCTCTAAGGAGGATGTGGTTGTTATGTAATGCCAGTGTTCATGTGTTGAATTACTTTATCTCTAAGGAGGATGTGGTTGTTATGTAATGCCAGTGTTCATGTGTTGAATTACTTTATCTCTAAGGAGGATGTGGTTTGTTATGTAATGCCAGTGTTCATGTGTTGAATTACTTTATCTCTAAGGAGGATGTGGTTGTTATGTAATGCCAGTGTTCATGTGTTGAATTACTTTATCTCTAAGGAGGATGTGGTTGTTATGTAATGCCAGTGTTCATGTGTTGAATTACTTTATCTCTAAGGAGGATGTGGTTGTTATGTAATGCCAGTGTTCATGTGTTGAATTACTTTATCTCTAAGGAGGATGTGGTTGTTATGTAATGCCAGTGTTCATGTGTTGAATTACTTTATCTCTAAGGAGGATGTGGTTGTTATGTAATGCCAGTGTTCATGTGTTGAATTACTTTATCTCTAAGGAGGATGTGGTTGTTATGTAATGCCAGTGTTCATGTGTTGAATTACTTTATCTCTAAGGAGGATGTGGTTGTTATGTAATGCCAGTGTTCACGTGTTGAATTACTTTATCTCTAAGGAGGATGTGGTTGTTATGTAATGCCAGTGTTCATGTGTTGAATTACTTTATCTCTAAGGAGGATGTGGTTGTTATGTAATGCCAGTGTTCATGTGTTGAATTACTTTATCTCTAAGGAGGATGTGGTTGTTATGTAATGCCAGTGTTCATGTGTTGAATTACTTTATCTCTAAGGAGGATGTGGTTGTTATGTAATGCCAGTGTTCATGTGTTGAATTACTTTATCTCTAAGGAGGATGTGGTTGTTATGTAATGCCAGTGTTCATGTGTTGAATTACTTTATCTCTAAGGAGGATGTGGTTGTTATGTAATGCCAGTGTTCATGTGTTGAATTACTTTATCTCTAAGGAGGATGTGGTTGTTATGTAATGCCAGTGTTCATGTGTTGAATTACTTTATCTCTAAGGAGGATGTGGTTGTTATGTAATGCCAGTGTTCATGTGTTGAATTACTTTATCTCTAAGGAGGATGTGGTTGTTATGTAATGCCAGTGTTCATGTGTTGAATTACTTTATCTCTAAGGAGGATGTGGTTGTTATGTAATGCCAGTGTTCATGTGTTGAATTACTTTATCTCTAAGGAGGATGTGGTTGTTATGTAATGCCAGTGTTCATGTGTTGAATTACTTTATCTCTAAGGAGGATGTGGTTGTTATGTAATGCCAGTGTTCATGTGTTGAATTACTTTATCTCTAAGGAGGATGTGGTTGTTATGTAATGCCAGTGTTCATGTGTTGAATTACTTTATCTCTAAGGAGGATGTGGTTGTTATGTAATGCCAGTGTTCATGTGTTGAATTACTTTATCTCTAAGGAGGATGTGGTTGTTATGTAATGCCAGTGTTCATGTGTTGAATTACTTTATCTCTAAGGAGGATGTGGTTGTTATGTAATGCCAGTGTTCATGTGTTGAATTACTTTATCTCTAAGGAGGATGTGGTTGTTATGTAATGCCAGTGTTCATGTGTTGAATTACTTTATCTCTAAGGAGGATGTGGTTGTTATGTAATGCCAGTGTTCATGTGTTGAATTACTTTATCTCTAAGGAGGATGTGGTTGTTATGTAATGCCAGTGTTCATGTGTTGAATTACTTTATCTCTAAGGAGGATGTGGTTGTTATGTAATGCCAGTGTTCATGTGTTGAATTACTTTATCTCTAAGGAGGATGTGGTTGTTATGTAATGCCAGTGTTCATGTGTTGAATTACTTTATCTCTAAGGAGGATGTGGTTGTTATGTAATGCCAGTGTTCATGTGTTGAATTACTTTATCTCTAAGGAGGATGTGGTTGTTATGTAATGCCAGTGTTCATGTGTTGAATTACTTTATCTCTAAGGAGGATGTGGTTGTTATGTAATGCCAGTGTTCATGTGTTGAATTACTTTATCTCTAAGGAGGATGTGGTTGTTATGTAATGCCAGTGTTCATGTGTTGAATTACTTTATCTCTAAGGAGGATGTGGTTGTTATGTAATGCCAGTGTTCATGTGTTGAATTACTTTATCTCTAAGGAGGATGTGGTTGTTATGTAATGCCAGTGTTCATGTGTTGAATTACTTTATCTCTAAGGAGGATGTGGTTGTTATGTAATGCCAGTGTTCATGTGTTGAATTACTTTATCTCTAAGGAGGATGTGGTTGTTATGTAATGCCAGTGTTCATGTGTTGAATTACTTTATCTCTAAGGAGGATGTGGTTGTTATGTAATGCCAGTGTTCATGTGTTGAATTACTTTATCTCTAAGGAGGATGTGGTTGTTATGTAATGCCAGTGTTCATGTGTTGAATTACTTTATCTCTAAGGAGGATGTGGTTGTTATGTAATGCCAGTGTTCATGTGTTGAATTACTTTATCTCTAAGGAGGATGTGGTTGTTATGTAATGCCAGTGTTCATGTGTTGAATTACTTTATCTCTAAGGAGGATGTGGTTGTTATGTAATGCCAGTGTTCATGTGTTGAATTACTTTATCTCTAAGGAGGATGTGGTTGTTATGTAATGCCAGTGTTCATGTGTTGAATTACTTTATCTCTAAGGAGGATGTGGTTGTTATGTAATGCCAGTGTTCATGTGTTGAATTACTTTATCTCTAAGGAGGATGTGGTTGTTATGTAATGCCAGTGTTCATGTGTTGAATTACTTTATCTCTAAGGAGGATGTGGTTGTTATGTAATGCCAGTGTTCATGTGTTGAATTACTTTATCTCTAAGGAGGATGTGGTTGTTATGTAATGCCAGTGTTCATGTGTTGAATTACTTTATCTCTAAGGAGGATGTGGTTGTTATGTAATGCCAGTGTTCATGTGTTGAATTACTTTATCTCTAAGGAGGATGTGGTTGTTATGTAATGCCAGTGTTCATGTGTTGAATTACTTTATCTCTAAGGAGGATGTGGTTGTTATGTAATGCCAGTGTTCATGTGTTGAATTACTTTATCTCTAAGGAGGATGTGGTTGTTATGTAATGCCAGTGTTCATGTGTTGAATTACTTTATCTCTAAGGAGGATGTGGTTGTTATGTAATGCCAGTGTTCATGTGTTGAATTACTTTATCTCTAAGGAGGATGTGGTTGTTATGTAATGCCAGTGTTCATGTGTTGAATTACTTTATCTCTAAGGAGGATGTGGTTGTTATGTAATGCCAGTGTTCATGTGTTGAATTACTTTATCTCTAAGGAGGATGTGGTTGTTATGTAATGCCAGTGTTCATGTGTTGAATTACTTTATCTCTAAGGAGGATGTGGTTGTTATGTAATGCCAGTGTTCATGTGTTGAATTACTTTATCTCTAAGGAGGATGTGGTTGTTATGTAATGCCAGTGTTCATGTGTTGAATTACTTTATCTCTAAGGAGGATGTGGTTGTTATGTAATGCCAGTGTTCATGTGTTGAATTACTTTATCTCTAAGGAGGATGTGGTTGTTATGTAATGCCAGTGTTCATGTGTTGAATTACTTTATCTCTAAGGAGGATGTGGTTGTTATGTAATGCCAGTGTTCATGTGTTGAATTACTTTATCTCTAAGGAGGATGTGGTTGTTATGTAATGCCAGTGTTCATGTGTTGAATTACTTTATCTCTAAGGAGGATGTGGTTGTTATGTAATGCCAGTGTTCATGTGTTGAATTACTTTATCTCTAAGGAGGATGTGGTTGTTATGTAATGCCAGTGTTCATGTGTTGAATTACTTTATCTCTAAGGAGGATGTGGTTGTTATGTAATGCCAGTGTTCATGTGTTGAATTACTTTATCTCTAAGGAGGATGTGGTTGTTATGTAATGCCAGTGTTCATGTGTTGAATTACTTTATCTCTAAGGAGGATGTGGTTGTTATGTAATGCCAGTGTTCATGTGTTGAATTACTTTATCTCTAAGGAGGATGTGGTTGTTATGTAATGCCAGTGTTCATGTGTTGAATTACTTTATCTCTAAGGAGGATGTGGTTGTTATGTAATGCCAGTGTTCATGTGTTGAATTACTTTATCTCTAAGGAGGATGTGGTTGTTATGTAATGCCAGTGTTCATGTGTTGAATTACTTTATCTCTAAGGAGGATGTGGTTGTTATGTAATGCCAGTGTTCATGTGTTGAATTACTTTATCTCTAAGGAGGATGTGGTTGTTATGTAATGCCAGTGTTCATGTGTTGAATTACTTTATCTCTAAGGAGGATGTGGTTGTTATGTAATGCCAGTGTTCATGTGTTGAATTACTTTATCTCTAAGGAGGATGTGGTTGTTATGTAATGCCAGTGTTCATGTGTTGAATTACTTTATCTCTAAGGAGGATGTGGTTGTTATGTAATGCCAGTGTTCATGTGTTGAATTACTTTATCTCTAAGGAGGATGTGGTTGTTATGTAATGCCAGTGTTCATGTGTTGAATTACTTTATCTCTAAGGAGGATGTGGTTGTTATGTAATGCCAGTGTTCATGTGTTGAATTACTTTATCTCTAAGGAGGATGTGGTTGTTATGTAATGCCAGTGTTCATGTGTTGAATTACTTTATCTCTAAGGAGGATGTGGTTGTTATGTAATGCCAGTGTTCATGTGTTGAATTACTTTATCTCTAAGGAGGATGTGGTTGTTATGTAATGCCAGTGTTCATGTGTTGAATTACTTTATCTCTAAGGAGGATGTGGTTGTTATGTAATGCCAGTGTTCATGTGTTGAATTACTTTATCTCTAAGGAGGATGTGGTTGTTATGTAATGCCAGTGTTCATGTGTTGAATTACTTTATCTCTAAGGAGGATGTGGTTGTTATGTAATGCCAGTGTTCATGTGTTGAATTACTTTATCTCTAAGGAGGATGTGGTTGTTATGTAATGCCAGTGTTCATGTGTTGAATTACTTTATCTCTAAGGAGGATGTGGTTGTTATGTAATGCCAGTGTTCATGTGTTGAATTACTTTATCTCTAAGGAGGATGTGGTTGTTATGTAATGCCAGTGTTCATGTGTTGAATTACTTTATCTCTAAGGAGGATGTGGTTGTTATGTAATGCCAGTGTTCATGTGTTGAATTACTTTATCTCTAAGGAGGATGTGGTTGTTATGTAATGCCAGTGTTCACGTGTTGAATTACTTTATCTCTAAGGAGGATGTGGTTGTTATGTAATGCCAGTGTTCATGTGTTGAATTACTTTATCTCTAAGGAGGATGTGCTTGTTATGTAATGCCAGTGTTCATGTGTTGAATTACTTTATCTCTAAGGAGGATGTGGTTGTTATGTAATGCCAGTGTTCATGTGTTGAATTACTTTATCTCTAAGGAGGATGTGGTTGTTATGTAATGCCAGTGTTCATGTGTTGAATTACTTTATCTCTAAGGAGGATGTGTTTGTTATGTAATGCCAGTGTTCATGTGTTGAATTACTTTATCTCTAAGGAGGATGTGGTTGTTATGTAATGCCAGTGTTCATGTGTTGAATTACTTTATCTCTAAGGAGGATGTGGTTGTTATGTAATGCCAGTGTTCATGTGTTGAATTACTTTATCTCTAAGGAGGATGTGGTTGTTATGTAATGCCAGTGTTCATGTGTTGAATTACTTTATCTCTAAGGAGGATGTGGTTGTTATGTAATGCCAGTGTTCATGTGTTGAATTACTTTATCTCTAAGGAGGATGTGGTTGTTATGTAATGCCAGTGTTAACGTGTTGAATTACTTTATCTCTAAGGAGGATGTGGTTGTTATGTAATGCCAGTGTTCACGTGTTGAATTACTTTATCTCTAAGGAGGATGTGGTTGTTATGTAATGCCAGTGTTCATGTGTTGAATTACTTTATCTCTAAGGAGGATGTGGTTGTTATGTAATGCCAGTGTTCACGTGTTGAATTACTTTATCTCTAAGGAGGATGTGGTTGTTATGTAATGCCAGTGTTCATGTGTTGAATTACTTTATCTCTAAGGAGGATGTGTTTGTTATGTAATGCCAGTGTTCATGTGTTGAATTACTTTATCTCTAAGGAGGATGTGGTTGTTATGTAATGCCAGTGTTCATGTGTTGAATTACTGTATCTCTAAGGAGGATGTGTTTGTTATGTAATGCCAGTGTTCATGTGTTGAATTACTGTATCTCTAAGGAGGATGTGGTTGTTATGTAATGCCAGTGTTCATGTGATGAATTACTGTATCTCTAAGGAGGATGTGTTTGTTATGTAATGCCAGTGTTCATGTGTTGAATTACTGTATCTCTAAGGAGGATGTGGTTGTTATGTAATGCCAGTGTTCATGTGTTGAATTACTGTATCTCTAAGGAGGATGTGTTTGTTATGTAATGCCAGTGTTCATGTGTTGAATTACTGTATCTCTAAGGAGGATGTGTTTGTTATGTAATGCCAGTGTTCATGTGTTGAATTACTGTATCTCTAAGGAGGATGTGTTTGTTATGTAATGTCAGTGTTCCTGTGTTGAATTACTGTATCTCTAAGGAGGATGTGGTTGTTATGTAATGCCAGTGTTCATGTGTTGAATTACTGTATCTCTAAGGAGGATGTGTTTGTTATGTAATGCCAGTGTTCATGTGTTGAATTACTGTATCTCTAAGGAGGATGTGGTTGTTATGTAATGCCAGTGTTCATGTGTTGAATTACTGTATCACTAAGAAGGATGTGTTTGTTATGTAATGCCAGTGTTCATGTGTTGAATTACTGTATCTCTAAGGAGGATGTGTTTGTTATGTAATGACAGTGTTCATGTGTTGAATTACTTTATCTCTAAGGAGGATGTGTTTGTTATGTAATGCCAGTGTTCATGTGTTGAATTACTTTATCTCTAAGGAGGATGTGGTTGTTATGTAATGCCAGTGTTCATGTGTTGAATTACTTGATCTCTAAGGAGGATGTGGTTGTTATTTAATGCCAATGTTCATGTGTTGAATTACTTTATCTGTAAGGAGGATGTGGTTGTTATGTAATGCCAGTTTTCATGTGTTGAATTACTTGATCTCTAAGGAGGATGTGGTTGTTATGTAATGCCAGTGTTCACGTGTTGAATTACTTTATCTCTAAGGAGGATGTGGTTGTTATAAAATGCCAGTGTTCACGTGTTGAATTACTTTATCTCTAAGGAGGATGTGTTTGTTATGTAATGCCAGTGTTCATGTGTTGAATTACTTTATCTCTAAGGAGGATGTGTTTGTTATGTAATGCCAGTGTTCATGTGTTGAATTACTGTATCTCTAAGGATGATGTGGTTGTTATGTAATGCCAGTGTTCATGTGTTGAATTACTGTATCTCTAAGAAGGATGTGTTTGTAATGTAATGCCAGTGTTCATGTGTTGAATTACTGTATCTCTAAGGAGGATGTGGTTGTTATGTAATGCCAGTGTTCATGTGTTGAATTACTGTATCTCTAAGGAGGATGTGTTTGTTATGTAATGCCAGTGTTCATGTGTTGAATTACTGTATCTCTAAGGAGGATGTGGTTGTTATGTAATGCCAGTGTTCATGTGTTGAATTACTATATCTCTAAGGAGGATGTGTTTGTTATGTAATGCCAGTGTTCATGTGTTGAATTACTGCATCTCTAAGGAGGATGTGTTTGTTATGTAATGCCAGTGTTCATGTGTTGAATTACTGTATCTCTAAGGAGGATGTGTTTGTTATGTAATGCCAGTGTTCATGTGTTGAATTACTTGATCTCTAAGGAGGATGTGGTTGTTATTTAATGCCAGTGTTCATGTGTTGAATTACTGTATCTCTAAGGAGGATGTGTTTGTTATGTAATGCCAGTGTTCATGTGTTGAATTACTGTATCTCTAAGGAGGATGTGTTTGTTATGTAATGCCAGTGTTCATGTGTTGAATTACTGTATCTCTAAGGAGGATGTGGTTTTTATGTAATGCCAGTGTTCATGTGTTGAATTACTGTATCTATAAGGAGGATGTGTTTGTTATGTAATGCCAGTGTTCATGTGTTGAATTACTGTATCTCTAAGGAGGATGTGGTTGTTATGTAATGCCAGTGTTCATGTGTTGAATTACTGTATCTCTAAGGAGGATGTGTTTGTTATGTAATGCCAGTTTTCATGCGTTGAATTACTGTATCTATAAGGAGGATGTTTTTGTTATGTAATGCCAGTGTTCATGTGTTGAATTACTGTATATCAGGGGAGGGTGTGTTTGTTATGTAATGCCAGTGTTCATGTGTGGAATTACTGTATCTCTAAGGAGGATGTGGTTGTTATGTAATGCCAGTGTTCATGTGTGGAATTACTGTATCTCTAAGGAGGATGTGTTTGTTATGTAATGCCAGTGTTCATGTGTGGAATTACTGTATCTCTAAGGAGGATGTGTTTGTTATGTAATGCCAGTGTTCATGTGTGGAATTACTGTATCTCTAAGGAGGATGTGGTTGTCATGTGGTTGTTATGTTGTTGTTATGTAATGCCAGTGTTCACGTGTTGAATTACTGTATCTCTAAGGAGGATTTGTTTGTTCTCTGTTCCAGTCAGAATGTAGCTTATGGCCCTGAAGTAATCGCCCCCCCCCCTTTTTTTCCTTTAATATGTACGTCTCGGTTGTTAAAGATCTCGATTGCGGCCATAATATATATACAAACTTGTCAAAAGTAAGGCCAAGAGTTGTGCTAAGACGCTTACTTCTTAAATTTTTTGTAGTGTTAAAAGTCCTAATCTGCATTTTTTTTTGGAGACAAGTTGTATCACAATGATATCTGTTTCTTCATCTGTGATTTCTTGTTCCTTATGTTGTATGCTGCCATTGACATTACCTTAAACAAAATTATCAGGGAACTGATAGGGTGAATAACCCTGTTTATGGCTGTGAATTTTAACGTTACTGACATTGTAGGTGTTTCTGAGTATTTTGTCAGTCGATATATTCTTTAGCTTGACTTTTCCCTTGCTCAATGATTCTACCACGAGGTAGGGACCAATCCATCAGTGTTTCATGCGATGAATGCGGCGATGATTCTTGCTATCATCGTCATCAACATCCTTCCGTCTCGCGAGACGTTGGTGCAAACGAATTATGTGCTTCCCAATGTTTTGGCCTTTCTCCTATCTCTTCTGTCTGTAACCTCGCCCAAGCTGCGCTCTTCGCTACTTTTACGTTCTCTTTGACAACTGTGTGCCATGTAGATCGGTCTTCTGCTTTACACTCCAAGTCACTTTTCCTTATTCTGGCTGCTTTCAAGTCTCTCTGGCAGACATCCTTAAATCGGAGACGTGGGAGACTTGTCTTCCTCTTTTCAAATACCAGTTCTCCATATAGGATGTCCTCGGGGATGCGACCCGCGCTCATTCTTTTCACATGTCCTAGCCATCTCAGGCATCTTTCATTAAGGACTATATAAACAATGGAATCATCAGTTAATTCTTGGCTGCTTGAGCTTGTATTTCTGCGATCAAAGTTACACTCTTAATGCGACTTGGCTGGGTGAATATTGGTATTCACGGTTAGATTTAGCATTTTTTGAATTGCTGTATGTGTGTTCAGCACATCGGCATTGACATAGTCCAAATCTCTCTATCAATGGCATCCGTCCATCCTCAAGGGATGATGGCGTTTCCTCCTGCCCCTCCACCCCCTCCTCTTTCTCATGGCCCTTTTCTCCTCGCTCCTGGCTGCAAGGGAAGCTTCCGCGACTAGGATGCCCTCGCGTACTTTCGCCCGCCAGGAGGTGCGCTCCTCAGCAATGGTCTCCCACGTTTTATGGTCAATCTGCGCCAGAGTCATGTCTTTCTTGCAGACATCCTTAAAGCGCAAGCAGGGGCGTCCTCTCTTCTGCATACCAGTTGCCAGCTCGCCGTTAAGCAAGGCTCTTGGAATGCGCTCCGAGCTCATCCTGCGGACATGTCCCAACCACCGCAGGCGCCTCTCGCTCAGGATTCAGTGCATGCTCAGCATATGACTCCTTCTGAGTACCTCGACATTCGTGATATTGTCCTGCCACTTGATGTGCAGAATCCTGCGCAAGCATCGTAAGTGGAAGCTGTTGAGTTGCTTTGTTTGTTTGGCATAGGTCGTCCAGCACTCGCTGCCATAGAGGAGTGTGCTGAGCACGCAGGCCTGGTACACAGTGATTTTCGTCCTATCAGTGAGTTGTGCTTTGTTCCACACTCTTTAAGTCCAAATAAGTTAATGGTAAAACTTTCCAACTTCCGCAGGCCTGAGATCCTTAGGTAGCTTGGCTTTCTATCCATACATAATTTCAAAAGGAGTTCATCTGGTTGAGGCATGTACAGATGTGGTATGCACTGGTATATTGTTCAGTGGGGGTGTCTTCTTGCTGGTTTTGGCTTAAGGGCAGAACATTTTTACATATATTTGTGAACGTTATTCTTAATTCTTTTCCAATAACATTGTTCACAGATTGTGGCTGTCTTATCTCTGCCAAAATGTCCACCAAAATTTGGGTTGACATGAAACGTCTTCAGGATATTTAACAGGCGACTTTTATTGAGAACTTCCTTATCACCATGGTAAAGAATCAATCCCCTTTTTTTTGCTTCAAAAGGTTTTGCAGTTTGCCTAAATTGTTACTTGGCATTTGACCGTTTCTCTGAAGATTAGTCATGGATCCACTGGGGGTACTAAACTTGTAGAATAGAATTGTAAAATCTGATTATACAGTTGGTCTTCCATGGTTGACAAAGTTTGCGCTCTAGTCGTTTTAGAGTTTATATTAAAGTGACCAAAAATGTGTTTTTAAAGTTGCGAAATCCGATTCGTCAACTCTGTAAAGATTGGCCTAATCCAATAAGGACTAATAAAGTTGCCACTATTCGCAACTTTGAGCTACTCATTGAATCTACATTCTCTTTTGGGTCGAGCCGCTAGGCTCTTAGGACCCGGCTCAATTTATCGCAAGCGAGCCTCATCAAGCGGGCATCGCCATAGAGGTACTCCTCTACAGGTACCGTTACTTCTCCTTCCAAATACCCGCACAGCTCGGGGCACTCTTCGAGCACGTGGGCCATCGTCTCCTCCGGGTGGCCACACAGCCGACAGGCCAGTTCCCTTCTAGTGTTCAATTTGTACAAGTAGCTTCGTATGGGACAATGTTCAGTTCTCATTCTGGTTATGAGCGTCGGATTGCTACGTCCAATTTCCCACCAGGAGTCGCTTTTGTTCGGTCACGGCATGTACTGGAATACTTTTCTGGCCGTGCTTCCAGAGGCCCAGCCCTAAGCCATTTCTCTCGGAAATGGTCTTTAAGCCACGATCTGACCCCCAGCTGGGTCATCGGGCGATCGGGTTGGGGCTAGGCCTGTCAACGGGTACCCGGGACCCGGGTACCCTGTTGCCGTGTGATTACCCGGGTAATAAAATTCCGCTCGGGTACCCGTGAAAATGTGGCTTGAAGGTCTATAGGCTATATTAACCGTAGGCCAAACTTCGGCTCCCGTGCGGCTTTTTTGTGTTTACATTGGGGCTCGCGAAACAATTTATCAAATGAAAATTTTTGTTTCCAAAATATGCTTAGAAGTAGATCTAAGGAGAAATATCTGTCAACGGTCACTACAAACTACAATGTATTTGTTAAATCTTTTTTCTCTCAACGTGAAACAGAAACCGAACAACACAAAAAAGGTATGGTTCTTTAAAAGAATCATATAAGACAACAAAAGTCCTCTGCCAAAAAAGGATGGACTGCTTAGAGATGAAAGACGCTGTTTGTTAATAAAAAAAACACCCCTGCTTTCACTAACTTTGCGTTTGAAATACGCCGATTGATACTAGCTAATGTTGTTTATCTACCCCTCCCCCTCTCCTCCCTTCACTCCTATAACCCACACCCTTTCATTAGCTTCTACTTCTTGTGTTCATTAACACGTACTGACCTAGAAACACAGATGTTAATAATGAGTACAAGGTCGTCAGTATTTAAATTTAATAAAGTAAATAGTTACTAACAGTGTAGGATGGGCAGGAGTCGGCCGTGAGGATGGACTGCACAGAGATGAAAGATGCCGTGTTTGGGGTTTTTTTCTCATAAAAACACCCTTGCTTTGAGACTAACTTTGCTTTGAAATAGCCGACAGTGGGAGACCGATTGATACTATCTAATGTCGTTTTTCTACCCTTCCCCCCCCCCATTTCTCTCTTCAATCCTACAACCCAGTGCTTCTCAAACTTTTTAGTATGGCGGACCGGCAGGAATTTTTCCATTGCACCAGGAACCTGTGCACTATTTTCCCTGTACTTACATGGAAGCGAAATGTATTTTATTTCCTTTTATTTCTTTCATTTATTAGCTTATTGTAAAAAATGATAAATTCTATAGGGTTAGTATTATTGGTAGCAATTGGAGGATTATAATTATATTTCTCTCTCCTTTCTTGATAACTTCCACGGACCACCACTTTGAGAAGCACTGCTATAACCCACACTCTTGCATTCGCGTGTGTTTCTTGGGTTCATTAATACGTGTTTGCCTAGCCCAAAAATTGATATACACCTAAAGTTGTCAGCTTTTATGGTTAATAAGATGGGTAAGACGTCGGCCGTGTGGAATCATGCCAAGCGAGTTGACAGTGACACTGCAAAATGCAGCATTGTAATGAAATTGTGTCTGCGAAGGGTGGCAACCTAGTGCGATAAAACGCCATCTGAAAGCTATTCGTAAAATTGATATTGATTAAAAAAAACGCCGACCCACCTATATCAGAAACTTGTTGGTGTCAACAAAAGCAGTACCATTGACCAAAGCACGATCACTTGAAATTTACCGCAGTATAGCATACGTCATCGCCCTTAGCATTGACTACCGACGCCAAGTGGATATTAACATTCAAGGTATGGCATTGAACGTTACGTCATTCTGTTGATATTTTGTTTGCATGTTCAGTTTACTCTAGTTTTAGTTTATGAGTATGACGAATGCATTTACAGCAGGAATTGAAAACAAAAAATTTAATGCATTGTAAATTGTAGTTAATTGTAGTGCATTAGTAATAGTATGTTACTGGAAGCAAGCCGTTGGCTACTACTACTGTGTGAAATGAGGTGCATGGATGGTGGCTAGGTTCCATTGTATAGCGGTCATGACGGGGAAAATTATACGACGTTTAGAACGGGTAACCCGGGTACCCGTTCGATATTTTCACGGGTACCCGGGCAGCTTTTTTCAACAAAATTGACAGCCCTAGTTGGGGCTGGCTGAATATTCTCTCGCTAACTTATCGACCCTGTCTGAATGAGGCTCGCCACTGTGCCCAGTGATATACTGAAGGACTACTTTTCCGCCTCGTGCTAGGATTTCACCTACTGTTTCCAAAATGACACTGACCGTTTTCGTCTCCAGAGAGGATCGACCCACAGTCTCGAGCGTGAGTCGGTCAAGACTACGACGGACGGGAAAGCCTTTCTTCTTGCTAGACGTCGGCGCACTTCCTTCAAACCCCTGCAGATCGCCTCCAGTTCGGCATCGTGACTACTGTATGCGGCTCCGCACGGCCCTATACTGTCAGGTCCAGGTTGGGGGTATTGAATCAGAACTCCGTATCCACTTCTACCATCCTTGAAATGTGAGCCGCCCGTGAAGACTTTTACCACGCTGTTGCCATAAGCTTCGATTGTCTTCAGAGTCTCGTCTCGCAGGAGCTCGACGGGACTGCTTTCGTCACCGCTGTATTTGCCAGTGTCAAACGTGGTTCAGGCAAGTCAAGGCTTTCATGTGGCCCTCGAGCAGGGACCAGTCGTATTCGTTCCCTGTGCTTGGGTATGGGGACTGAGTCTTCTAGTTCGTAGACCATATCCATAGAGGATGGTCTTTTCAGTCGGGTCCTCTTTACCCATCGGTCTTGTAGTTGGAAGCAGGTTTCGTCATGCTCCAACCTACGGTATCGTTCTACCGTGGTCATGATTGCCTTTTCTTGCCTTATCGCCAGGGGTTCTACGTTTGACATAATTTCTACAGCGGCTGTGGGTGTCGTACGTAACCCCCGCATACAATCTGTAGAGTTTGGTTTTGTTTTCGATCCAGTCCCTCTAGAGCCGTACGGCTCGCAAAGGCCTGGACCGGGAGGCTGTAGTCATGGCACCCCTCACACTAACGAGATAGAGAGCTCTCAGTATTCTTGCATCCGCACCCCAACTAGTGCTAGCCAGTTTCTTCACCAGGGACAGTTTAGCTGTGGCTTTGGCGCACAATTCACGTACATGGTTATGTAGTTGGACCTTCTGGTCAAGCTGGATTCCCAAGTACGTTGATGTCCGATCCCAATTCAATCTTTTCCCGCATATCTGAAGCACCACCTCGTGTTTCAGAGCATTCCGTCCATTTGTAAAAAATGGAGTGGACCGTTTTCTCCGTATTGACTACTAGGCGGCATCGGTTGGCGTAATCTTCAATTCGACTCAGATCTTCCTGCAGTCGGTTCTGCAGTGTTGCCACGTCTTTTCCTGAACTCCATATAGCCCGATCGTCAGCAAACATGGCATTCTGCGACCCCAGAATACCTTGTAGGTCGTGGCCGTAGGATAAGAACAATGTACAACTAAGGGTGGACCCCTGTGGGAGTTCGTCCTCAAGGCGCGCCTCGTTGGATAATGACTCTCCCACTCGAGTCTTGATCGTTATGTCCGTAAGGAACGAATTTTATCCAACTGTACATGTTCGCAGTGACACCTAACTGCTGCAACTTGTAAAGCAGCCCTCCACGCCACACCTTGTCGTATGCCTGCTTCAGATCGAAGAACACCGAAACGGTGTGATTCCTCGACTGGAGTTCGTTTGTAATCGTCTGAATTAGACGGAGAGCCTGGTACTTAGGTTGGCGTCCCTTTCGGAACCCACCTTGAGTCATTGGAATGCATTTGGTCTTTTCGAGGAGCCAGTAGAGTCGTGCGTTCACTAACGGTTCAGCTACCTTCCCCACACACGATGTGAGGGAAATTGGCCGGTAGCTGGACGGGTGTTCGCCTGGTCTCCCCTCTTTGGAAATTGGGGTTATTGTGGCCTTTTTCCACAGCTTCGGCAGCGTGCCTGTTGTCCAAGTTCTGTTTATGAAACTCAATAGTTTCATTCGGCCTGTCTTGCTCAGATGCTTGAGCATTTCATTGTGAACTTTATCTTGCCCTGGTGCTTTGCCAGCTTGACACTTGTTAAGTGCGGTTTGCAACTCTGTCATTGTGAAGGCGGCCGCGAAAACCTCTAGTTGAGGGCCCTTGCTTTGTCTCCTTGATCCCTCTTTGCGCATTTGGTCGATTGTTTGGCTAAAGTCAGATCTGGCACCTTTCTTGTTTACCTGGGCAAAGTGTTTGTTTAGCGCTAGTGCGCGCTTAACTTCACTAGCCCTTTGGCCCTTTGGTGTCGTCAAAGGGTTGGAGTTCTTTGCTTTTCCCACGCCAGATAGTGCATCTATGAGCCGCCAAACTTTTCTCCCGTCTACGAGGTCGAGTTTTTCGCACGTATTTACCCATTTCGCCTTCTTCGCTTTGTCGACAGCGGCCCGGACTTCAGCCTTCTTTCAGTCTGTTGTACGCCCTACGAGCTTTGGGTGTCTTCAGCCTAGCGGCCTTTTCCCGTGCTTTTGCTCGTTGTTTCACCAATTCTGTCAGACTCTTTTCCTAGTAAGGTCTGAACTTCTGTTTCCCGTTTGTCCTTGGGATCGTTCGCCTCGCAACCCCAAGGATTGTGTCAATAAACCGCCCGTAGGCTGCATCCATGTTGTCTCCTGCAACATCCAGCAGAGTGAGCTTGGTCTCGCTCTCGGCCTCGTACTTACGCCAATCGGCCTTACGAAACTGCCAATGCCTTCTTTCAAATCGAGGTTTGCCTGCACCAGTGGCGTCACTAGGGGGGCGGGGGGCGGGCCACCCGGGTGACACCCATCTGGGGGTGACACCCGAGCCTAAAATTTTACTGTGTAGCCTACGAATTTATGTCAGAAAACAAAAGATGACAATTTTTTTTATCTAGAAAGAAATTAAGAAATACAATGAAATACGTTAAACGCGAAAATTTTTATTTTAAAAAAAAATCAGTTAACTTGCAATAATAAAACAGTCCCAACACACGAACAACATTTTAAAAAAATTAGGAAAAAAAGAAAAGAAATAGTCGCAGCAGAGAGATCTTTAAAAAAGGCTGGAATGAAAGAGGCAGTGTCTTCTGTTTTAAAAGATATAAAGCCATTTGGGCTTGGACACACCGACAGCATGAATGAATCCCACCCCACGACGCCCTCCACCACAGTGGGGTGGGGGGAATACGATTTGTATCATCCCCCCCCCAAAGAAAAAAAATCAAAAGATGGGTTTTCTTTGTTAATGTTTTTCTTGAGGAAAATTATGATTTCAATGTCTTTGCGTTAATATTTTGTTTTATATATATTTATTAAAAAGGCGTGAAAGCATAGATATGCATGTTTATATACAGGTAGTCCTCCGGTTACGACGGTCCCATAGCGACTTACGCTGTTTAATGATCACGAACGCGCCCTCGTAAAGAATAGTATTACGCGTTATTCCGTATTTTTAAAAAAAATATTTCATGAGCTAACGAATTCTTTTCTCTATTTGAAATAACAAAAATTATTGAAACATATGTATGATTATTATTTCAACCTACAACTTTCGTTTGCGAATTTTTCAAATGGCGAAGTTTTCAATCAAGTCAATAAAGCTGAGTAAGCTTACAAGTTCCTTTTCAATGCTCATTAGAGAGAGCATATTGAGCCTTTTTCGTCCCATGCAAATTCTAACTCATATTCTTTTCAAATTTGAAAAGGATCGCTCTCAGCTGCAGTTTTATGTCATCATTGAAAGATAGATGCGAAGTGCGATGTGTACATTTGTAAAGGACTGTATGAAATATAGCTCATTCAAAAGCAGCAAAATTTTTAGCTCTGTGCAAGTTTTTTTAGTTTCGCTTTGTGCTAATTCCTTTTCCTTACCCTGAGCCTGGGGCTAGACAATAACTTTTTTAAGAGTTCTGAAAATTGGACTAATTCTGAAGGTAAGCAGTCTTTGAAATCACTCATGAACCTACATGTGGAAGAAAATCAGAAGCCCCGAGCCCAGTGCTCTTTATGGGTCTTCACGGAAGACCCCCTTAGCCATCTGGCAAGCAAAGGGACGTAACAGCTGAGGACAAAAAAAAAGCGGTCGCTTCTGAAGCGGCCACCTGGGCATCCAGGACATACAGTCGAAGATGCCTCCCACTAATTTGCCCTCACAAGGAGGTGGTGGAATTTCCTACTACGACCCGCTACCACTTTGGCGCCATCCCGGCAAAGCACACGGGTCTCCATGGCTAGGACCGCCGCAGACCGGGGGATCATCAAAGACCTACCTAGGGTGCAACCCCCACTGGAAGGTTTCCTCAGAGCTGGCGTCCAATGCGTTCTTCGCGGCACTTTTTGTTAATCCGTACTGGCGCTCCTGGCCCTAAACCGGCACCGCTCGATGGCGTTGCTAGTAAATTGAGGGGGACGAAACGTTTGCTTCGGATTTACCCGACCCCTTCTTCGAAATCACTTGAATGTTCTTCCATTAATTTGGCTGCTGCCCATCGGGTGGCGAAAGTGCTGAGCTCAGTTAGGTTTGGTAAGAAAGCCAAATTTCTCATGGATGTATTTATATGCACCTAACCAATGTTGTAGGGCTTAAGAAAGTTTGTCAATGATTACCAGAAATACCTCAATCTTGAATTCTTTTTCTCCAGGAGAATACTGTTTTGTTGATGTCCCTTTATCAAACGGACGCTTTCTTTTTTGTTTGATAGTATTGAAGATTGTTTACACTGTTTTTACAACGGACTTTTCCTTTCCTTTGTCTTCATAGGAATACAATTAAGAATACTATTTTTTTAACAAACTCAATGAGATACTTCCTTTCTAAAATTGTTTGCCAAATTTCAAGTAAAATAGCGACTTCCAGTTGTTCAACTTCCTTTAGAAATCCTTCTTCTTCAAGTCGGCAGTCACGTGGCTGATTTTCATTCGTTGCTAACTCTTTCAGTGCTGCGATATTCTCATGGTATGAGCTATTAACAGACCTTACAGCATAATGTCAGGCTGAACAACTTGTGTCAGACAAGGTTTTGTTAGCATGTATCAATTTCATGTTTTTGAAGTACCTGTCAACGATGAGTAGATGCAACAAGTCGGGTATAAAGATTTTGCAGAAGACAAAAAAATCTGACCGCAGTAGGACAACCTGCTGCTCTTTTCCCAACCAAATTAATGGAATGAGCTGTGCACGGCACATAATGAGCTACAATGCACTTCTCACGAAGAATAGCCTGGTTTCCGTTATACTTCCTACTCATTTGCAGCATTGCCGTATGACTGTCCACGGCATTTTCAGGGATTCGTACAAACATAATGGCCTGCATCTTTATTATACACTATAATTCATAAAAATGTTTGAGGGCCCTTAAATTATTGGGGGCTTTAGCCCGTTCAGCACCCCCCCCCCTTTTTTTTTAAAATCCGCCATAGGGAGATAGGGGGTCCACGCATCTGTGACGATGTGGTACGAGGAGGGGGGTGTTTAAGAAATGTGACGTCACATCAAAAACGCGAAACTTTAAATAAAAGTTCCACTTAAATATTTGATTGTTTACCATTTATTTAATTACGTTTTCAATGACTTCACGCGTGTTACGATATTACAGTGCAGACTTACTCTTATTACATATTTAAATGACAAAAAATAATTTGCAACATGCTAATTTTTATTTACAAAATACGGCTTGGGGGAGGGGTGTCAAAGCTTTGTGACGTCATATCGTAAAAAAGGGGTGGGGTCTAAGTTTTTGTGACAAAGTATGACGCTGGGGGAGGGTGGGGTAAAAATCGGCAACCTCGCGTGACGTCATTTATGGACGGCCCCTTCAGTCGTGAAGGGGTGACACCATGAGCTACCGCCCCGGGTGACACCAACCCTAGTGACGCCTCTGGCCTGCACCAAGCACAAATTCAGTCAGGATTGGGAGATGGTCACTCCCTACTTCCTTTAAGACTTCCAGTCTATGCTTCGACTCTAGGTCAATGGATATAAGCGTTAGATCTGGGTGGGACTCCGTGCTGTGTCCCGTGTGCAGTAGTGTCGTTTCACTGTCTGCGTTCTGCAGCCTGATGAGATTCGTACTAATACAGACATCCTCGATGTAGCGGCCTGACGCGTTCCGTTCGGCATAGGCCCAGTCAGGAGACTGTACGTTAAAGTCTCCTGCTATTATGGTTCTTCCAAATGTGACATCTTCCCCAATTGGAAGTGTGATTGGATTTCTGGGCGTATTATAGACGTTCGTGATTGTAAAGCCAACGTCGCCTATGAAAACTCTCACGGTGAGTGTATCAGTTTTTGCTGTAACACTTAACTTCGAGCAGCTCCATCGTTAAATCATTCCGGACCACTGTGGCAAGACCTCGACATCGCCGGTCACACTTGCAATGGTATAGCGAGTAACCAGTGGTATGAAACGGCTTTCCCTTAAGAAGCGTTTCTTGGAACAGTGCTACATCCACTTTTCTTTCGTGGAGTATTTTGCCTTATGCCACAGACATTCAACTATAAAACTACCGGGGCTTGGTCAGGATGGCCCTTCGCACCCATACAAGGACGGCCAGTCACCGATTGACCGCTTGGACATGGCCTGTCGTTCGTTACCCGTTAGAAATGCCAAAAAATTGTCACCGTCATGCCCGCTATTAGCCTTTTTCTTTATGTAATGACTCAGCAGCGATGTGAAAATGATGACATTGAAATACTACTATAGTACAGTGGTGCAAAACAATGAGCAGAGGGGCGTCAAAGTGAATTTCTTTTTATGGGTGGTGGGGGGTAGGGGAAAACAAAGTCTTATAAAGATAAAGTGCGGTAATCGTATGATAACAAGGCGGTTATTTCTAGTTCATAACTGACAACTGTGGTAATTGACAAAACTTTCCGGGACCTTCACCTACTTAGTGGACCCATCCCTCAGCATTTATGTTTGTTGTTATAGTGTGAAGATCATTCAACGATTGAAATATTATTGGGGGAAAAGAACAAGAAAGAAAAAGAATATAGCAGGTTTTTTTTTAAAAGTATGATGGGGATAGGAGTGAGAGGGGGGGGTAGATAAACAACATTGGCTCTTATCAATCGGTAGCAAAGGTGTGCGGCGTATTTCAAAGACAAAGCCAAGGTCAGGTCAAGCCCTTCCTAGTTATCGGTGTTGTGTTCTATTTTGTGTCTTACTGAGTGCACCCCCCCCCCTCCAGCATTTTTATTATAGTGAAAATCGTTAAACAAATTGAATATTCATTTTTAAAAAAAAAGAATATTGCTGTTGTTTTTTTTTAAAGTATGGTGGGGATAGGAGTGGAGACCTGCGTGACCAGCTGGGGGTGGGGGGGGAGATTAGATGTTCGGCGTATTTCAAAGCCAAAATCAAGGTCATTTCTTGCCCTTCCAAGTTATCGACGATGTATTCTATTTTCCTTACTTGAACAAATCAAAGACTAATCAAAGACCCAAAGAAAGAGTCGTTCCCATTGGCTAAGGAGGTGGGAGATTTGTTGTGAGAGAAGTTCCGTGGTGGAAGGACGGAATGTGTGTGCCTCAGGATTCCACGTTGTATAACCTCAAATTATATGTCATGTACAAAGTATAAATATTAAAGTTGTTTCATTGAAACCAATTCTTCAGAGGATTATTGTATACAAGGTTTTGTATTGAGAGAACGCCTACAAGAGTTACATATTAATAAGTAAAACCATTGACAGTACCCGTTGACAGGCCTATCCCTATCACTCTTAAATTATTTTTTTAAAATTATCAATTGATGTATTGCTTGAATTATTCAACTTTAAAATAAAAAAAATAACATAAAACCCGCTGATTCCATTTATACTTATGTAAACTGTAACTTAAGATAAAAAATGACCGTCCTATCAAACATCGTAATAAAAGAAATTATTTTATTGTAAATAAATCATTCTTCTTACTTAGGAAATGAGTTTAACTTCTCTGACAAAGCCAAAACTCCAATAAAAAGTCTAAATAGTCATTCATTTATTTTTACTATTTATCCTTATGTTGTCAACGGGGTATATTCTGGCCTGGAGGGGTATATTCTGGCCTAGGACAGTTTAACTTCCGGGGTATATTCTGGCCTAGGCCAGATTATACCCGGGTATATTCTGGTCGGGGGTTTAATCTGGCCTGTTACACCGGCCCTGTCCCTTATCGTAACTAGGGCTGTCAATAAAGTTGAAAAAAACTGAGCGGGTACTCGTCCAAAACGCCGCATAATTTTCGCGGTCATGACGGCTATACAATGCAACCTAGCCACCATCCATGCACCTCATTTCACAAAGTAGCTAACAGCATACTTCCAAAAACATAATATTGTGCTCTACACATTTTTATTCCTGCTGTAAATGCATTCGTCCTACTCATAAACTAGAACTACAGTAAACTGAAGTGATAACTGAACATTCAAACAAAATGTCAACAACAATGACGTAACGTTCAGTCAGGTCACAGGGCCAAGCAGCTTGATTGTTAATGTCCGCTAGGAAGCAGTCAATGTTCCCTATAAGTTTCATTGGTTCGCGTGCAAAAGTAAAAAAAAAGTCGTGAGCAAAGTTGCACAGAATCCATTTTTTGGGGGGCAATACTACACAATTTGCTGCACGTTATTCTAAACCGCTGTGCGGCGTCGGCCAAAGAAGGAGGAAGGAATGAGAAGGGGGAGGGGAGATATAAAAAACAACAACATTGCATCGTCTCAACTGGTTACAAAAAATATCGGCGTATTGCAAAGACTCGTTAACTTCCTGTCATTGATTCATTTACAGAACCAAAATCTTTTTCGTGTTTTATGATTTTTGTTTCATGTTCAGAGGAAAAAGTTGTATCAAAATACCTTGTATCTATTTAGAATTTTATTTTATTTCCCTTTGACAGATACTTCTCAAGCATTTTCGTGTTAAACGTATTTCATAGGGAATATTTAAAACGAAATTTTTTATTTGATAAATTTTCGAGAGCCGTTATGTGAACACATAAGAGTCGCAGTTTGGCCACCGTTTTTATTATAGAATATAGACGTTTCAGCCACATTTTCACGGGTACCCGAGCACAATTTTACTACCCGGGTAATAGCACGGCAACCGGTACCCGTTCATCAGGGCCGCCGCCAGAAATGTTTGGGCCCCTGACAACTAAGTACGTGTGGGCTCCTCTGGGCTTCATCTCATGCCTGAAGCCTTTTCCCAGTTCCCCAAAGGCCAAAAACCTTGAAATATGTACAGTGGCGTAACAACGGGTTGGCATCGGGGCAGTTGCCAAGGGCGCCAGCTCATAAGGGCGCCACTTAATCTCTAATTTTTAAATATGTATTTAAATAAATACATTCGGACGTCTCTCTCTCTCTCTCTCTCTTTCTCTCTCTCTCTCTCTCTCTCTCTCTCTCTCTCTCTCTCTCTCTCTCTCTCTCTCTCTCTAAGTCGAACTTAAAAGGAGCCGAAAAAATATACAGACTTACGGTGTTTTTGAGTTAGGGAAAATGGCGTAATAGGCGTCGATTAATCAAGGACAATATAGATATTGAGAGTGTGAGGTGGGGGGAACAGCCAGACAGGCTAATAGACTTGACACTACTTGATAGGAAAGAGAGGCGGTGTCTATGTTTCATCTGAGAGGAGCCACCTTGCTTTGACATGCCGACACAAGCCCTTGAGAGGAGACACCTTCCCTCCCCTCCCCTACTTTGCTCCCTCCACAGTGGGATGGGGGAGTAAGATTTTTATTTAAAAAGAGTCACAGCATGCAGCAAAGGGACTCGAATTAGTTACCACTCCTTTTTCTTGTCTTTGTCATTTTTTGTACTTGCAAGAGTCGCTTAATCCCTTGTGGAATGCACTAAGATAAGATTTTACGTCCATTTACGTGGCTCTACGGAACACGTGTTCTGAAATGTCACTACAGAATAATAACCCAAACGCCTTGGAAAATTCGACTAAGAGATGTTGAAAGCCAAAAATCTTGGAGTTAAGTAGATCTAAAATACATTAGTCTTGTGGAATTTGGCCGGGACTTAACAATTAATTCGATATAGCGAGGTTTTCGACTTAGGGAAGTTCGACTTAGCGAGGTCTGACTGTATTTCCCTTTTATCCTCGATAACAAAATAGTTAATAATTAACTTGTATTTAAATATATTTAATGTAAACCATTATAATTTTTTAAATTATGTTTGTGGCCTTTGCGGGGCTTCTTATCATACAAATGTCAATATGATTTTACAGTATTTCTTTTAAAAAGAGAAATCTTACTTTTCCCATCCCACTGTCGAGGGAGTAAAGTGGGGAGGGGAGGGAAGGTGTCTCCTCTCACGGGCTTGTGTCGGTATCTCAAAGCAAGTTGGCTCCTTTCATATGAAGCACCACAGTTCCTCTTTCCTGTCCATCCTTCTAGCGGCTATGGCTGTTCCCCCCTCTCAATATCAACATTGTCCTTGATTAATCTGCGCCTATTACACCAGTTTCCCTAACTCGAAAACTCTGTAAGTCGAATTTTTTTCCCCTTGAGTTCGACTTAGAAAGGTCCGACTGTATTAGCAACACGCCAATACGCAAGCTAACGGAAGTGCTGAGCTGTAGTTGGTGGAGAGTTACTTAAATTTACTGTTAGTTGTGAGTTTCTATCGTTCTGTATGAGATAATGCGTATGACACATTGACACTATTGTTTTTATTTATAATACACGTTACTTCAATCTTTGCTGTATTCTTTATTACGCAACAATATCCCGTTTTATCCACCAATTTATTTGGTATTTAGTAAATAATAAACTGCAAATTAGTATTGTTCCTGTCTTATGCATTTTTTATATTCACGTTGTATGACTGTCACAGTCAGACTACGTAATTATTGTCATAAATAAAATAAGAGAAATTCAATTATTTTTTATAAAAATGAAAAAATCGCAAAGCTGAAACTTGTCAATTTATCAAGAGCGCCAAAAGTAAATTAGCCAAGGGCGCCAAAAACCTAGTTACACCGCTGAATATGTATACAAAATGACCGAAATGTAACTTATCCGACAGTGACAATGCTGGCTGCATTTTTGAATACCAATACCATAGTTTGTGAGTTGAACCTTCTCGCAAATTAAAGTTTGATTGCAAGTAAGAAAGCCAGGGAAAGCAGATGGCGGGATTGAAATAATACAATAATGAGATAGGCCTATGGGGCCGTCCATAAAGTACGTCAGGCTCCTCCAGGAGAGGGGGTCTAAGAAAGTGTGACACTTTGTGACGGGGGGGGGGTCAGGCCATGTGTGATGTCACACATTTATTATTTTTAGTATTGTTTTCTTATTTATTTATATATTTTTAGTATAATTTAAATAGCTTTAAAAATAATTTTCTAAAATTTTGTGAAACATTAGAATTAGTTTTATGTCAAAATAGCATTGAAATGCGTATCTCCTGAATGTGTTGTTCATAAATCTGAATTGGATACAGCAGGACTGATATCGAAGGACCAGGAATGGTTTGACAATGATGTTCGCACCAGCCAATATTTCACTCAAATTGTTATTAAATATCAGGACCTGAAATGTTGCGATAAAGCACGAGGCTCATATTTTAACGTTTTAACTTAAAGATTCTTCCCTCCTCCAATCCCAATCAACCAAACAAATGATGGCCTCAAAGCTTAAGAAAGAGCAGATGCAGATTCTCATAAATTTCCTTCCTTGCTTGTAGCACAAACTCTCAAATTTGATGAAATTATGCCAACAGGAGCTTTCAAAGTACAACCAGCTTATTTGATCGACTTTGCAAAGTATGTCACTCATATTTTGCCTCACAAACAATGTTGAAGAAACATACAGGACAACACAGAGCTCGGGCTCAGGAGAATGTGCCCACCCAAACTGTTCAAGAATCAAATCAGATAAAACGCATCCGTCCTTTGAGAATCACTTCTAGAAGTCAAAGAGAACCCATGGCAGTTATTGCCAGAGGAGAAAATGCACATACAGAGGCTGTTGAGTGGCTAGATGAGGACGAGTAGATCTGTCTGCAATTATCCTTCCAGGAAACGATGATTGTGAAAGATTGATGTCAGTCGTAACTATGGATGAACACAGATGATGTCCAGTGAATATTTTTGAATGAAATATAATTCATAGGACCATAATAAACAGATTAAATATAGCACAAGAGTTGGTCACATAATTTGTCAATCTAGTCTTTTTTTTAAGCAAATTGTTTTGTTTCCTTTTTATTATGTAATTTTAAAAATCCGGCTCCGGCTTCGGCTCCGGGAGGATTTCACTTCATAAATCCGGCTGGCCTGTAGATCCCTAATTTATATATATATTCATAATCATAATGGCGCCGGAAAAATCCTGAATCCGGCCATTTTAACAAATCTGATTCCGGCTCCAGCCGGATTTCACTTCATAAATCCGGCCACTTCAGCTCCAGCGGGATTTCAAAATTTTGAATCTGGTACATCCTTCCTTTTAAGTGGAAATTTTATATTTTAATACAATTTAATAGTTAAGTGTATTTTAAGTATTAAATTAAATATTTTAATTAGGTGTTAATTAAACAAATTTTGGAAAGTGTGACGTACTTTAGGGGGGGGGGTCCAGAGATTTGTGACAGTTTCTGACAAGGGGGAGGGGGGGTAAAATGGTCAAAAATGGCTAGACGTACTTTATGGACGGCCCCTTATGCAACGGGTTACTTGTAACGGTACAATTGTATCAATGCAATGGTTAGGATTAACTTATTTTTAATACGCACTAGCCTAACGATTAGGGTTATGTACATGGTTTACAATCAGTATGGTAAGGTAAGATTCTGTATTTATATAAGTATGTCTAGAGTAAGAGCTAAATAGTTTATTTCTTGAAGTTGAACAGCATTAATTTGACATTGGTGACAAGAAGTTACTGCTGGGAGGAGGACCACCTTCTTATTTTTATATTTAATTAGCAAAATCACGTTTGAGAACCAGACTTGTCTCTATTCATTTTATGTTCTAATTTGAACAGTTTGGCAAATAATGATAACTTTATAATTAATCATTCAAATAAGGGATAAGTAACAACTTACTTAGACAGATGTTAGCTCAAATAACATTGTAGGTACTTTGACAAGAAATTTAAATATTGTCATAAAACTCTAAAACATATATCATTTTGAAAGGCTAGCTCTAAGTTTACGATTTCTTCCATAGGGTTGATCATTTCTAAGACCAGAAAACGTCATAAACCATTCGGTCATTGGGCTATTTTTAGATTCAGGTCAAACATTTCAGAAATGCCCATTACAACACTGTATTTTGATACATTGATCTCACTAAAAACAATCTTCTAGGTGCAATTTTTTGTGCAAAAAATATTTCTTTACACTTATTTTTGCAGCCGAAAAAATTATTAAAATGTCGAAGACTTAAAACTTTAATAAATAAGCCTTAACATATTTTAAATTATTTAAAGATAAGTGTAAGCGTTCGTTCGATAGTCGTAACTACGGTAAACACTAGTCCTAGCGTAGTCAATTATTAACATATATCTTATATGTATTTTAATATTGTTTTCCTTGGTCCTTGCCTTATAAAAATATATGCCTTGGTATTTATTAGTAATAAACTTACACTAAGATTATGACTTTAATTTTAATTACCTCATAGTATGAAAGAATAAACTTCATGGACGAACGAGCAACTAGAACTATTTACTACTAACTTATTACTAGAGCCTCAGTCAGAGCAGATGCAGAGTCACTAATTCATTTACATAATTCATGCTCGCAAGGACGTTCCATTTCGCATAATATAATATTACATAATATAACCATCTATTGATATTTTAATTTAAATAAATAAGCCTAAGCATTTATTTTTAAGATGAGTGAAAGTGTAAGCGGTCGTTCAATAGTCGGAGCCGGTGTCACGAAATAAAGTCTCCCCAAAAATAAAGTCTCCCCCCGGAGAGTTTATTTTAAAACAAATTCGCCCCCGGAGACTTTGTTTTAAAATGAAGTCTCCGGGGTCAAAATAAATCCTCCCCTTAATTATGGGAATTTACAAATAATTGTTTTATTAAACTTTATGACTAACAACACAATTTGTAATATTCCACATGCATTTGTGTATGATTTTTGGAAATTCAGCAATCATAAACTTAGTCAGGGGCGTAGCAATTTGAGGGCTTAGTGGGTGTATGGCCGTATAGACACGTATTTCGAGTAGCTTAATTGCCCAGAGTTATTTAAAAGAATAACAGACAAATGAAATGAAATACAAAGATGATAAAGTAATTCGAGAATTTGACACCAATGACTTTTTTACGTTTGTGAGTAGCACCTTTGGTTAGGATTTAAACGAAATTTGCGATTTGTATGTGGGCATTATAATTATTTAAAAATATTATGACCGTCTTTTAGAGGCCGTCCATAAAGTACGTCACGCTTCAGAGGGGGGGTGACAGTTTGTGACAGGGGGAGGGGGGTTGTCCGGCCATGAGTTTTATATTAAATTTTAATTATTGTGTTATGTACGTGATGTACTTTATGGACGTCCCATTACCGGTAGCGTTTACTAAATTTACAGCAGAAATTTAGCAAATCCAAGTAGCCAAGCTTTGTAAATATATAAAAAATTTAAAGTTTACTCTTAAAATATAGTTTTAAAAAACTCTTTTAAAAGGGATTAATTTATGTGTATCCGTCTCAAAAAACACAGCATATGCCAACACTTAGACACACACAAATTAGGTCACGCGTTTAAACAATGAGTGTCGTAGCGAGGTTTTGAGTCACCCGATACGTTAAATTTATTGTGTAGTCCAGATCACGGTACTGTGGAGATCTAGGTTGTGGTGAGGCGCACGCTTCGTTAGTTTGAGATCCGCGTGCCGCTGAATTAGTTAGGCATAAAGTCAACTACCTTACGGAATGTTAGAGCCCAAGAGACTGAAGGTGTAGCTGAGAGGTGGGGTTTTTCATTGATGACATGCGAAGTTGTGTGTGTGAAGTGATTTTCATATAGAATCCCAAAGATACAACAGCCAAACGTGAACGAAAAGAACGTGGAACGTTGATAACGTTCTAAAACTTTCCCTATTCATTCAATAAGCTTATCCCTTACATCACATTTTTTTACGTATTTCTTCTGTAGGCTATTTTATATAATTTTTGAAAATTATTTATGTTTAGTGCCTGATAATATTGTAATGTCCTGCAACGAATTATTATTTGAAATTATAAATTTAATTTTAAAGTTTTTATGTTCACTGTAATTAAATATTATTTTAATATTAAGAAAACACAAGTTCCAGTGACATTATGACGCACACAAAAACACACACAAACATATATATTAAAACAATGGGTGATCTGGCCGGATTTATTAAGTGAAATTAGGCCGGAGACGGATTTGTACACATGGCCAAACGTGAACGAAAAGAACGTGGAACGTTGATAACGTTCTACAACTTTCCCTATTCATTCAATAAGCTTATCCCTTACATCACATTTTTTTACGTATTTCTTCTGTAGGCTATTTTATATAATATTTGAAAATTATTTATGTTTAGTGCCTGATAATATTGTAATGTCCTGCAACGAAGTATTATTTGAAATTATAAATTTAATTTTAAAGTTTTTATGTTCACTGTAATTAAATATTATTTTAATATTAAGAAAACACAAGTTCCAGTGACATTATGACGCACACAAAAACACACACAAACATATATATTAAAACAAGGGATGATCTGGCCGGATTTATTAAGTGAAATTAGGCCGTAGACGGATTTGTACACATGGCCGAATTCCGGATTTGCCAGAGCCGGAGCTATTATATATATATATATATATATATATATATATATATATATATATCAGTGGCGGATTTAGCTATAGGGCAGGGGGGTGGCTTGCCCCCCCCCCGCACCCCTGTTGGGTCTAAAATGGCGCCCCCTAAAGACGCCCTCGATGAACACTAAAAATGTGTCACTAGAGCAGAAAAAAATATTGCTAAACACGAAACTTCTAATCAACACCAAACTACTTGCTAAATATCGTATTTCAAATGATGAAACTGTAATATCTGGCTTAAATCAATCACTCGCATCTGAATTATCGGCGATAATTGATAATGAAGTTAAGTCTGCACAATTCTTTTCTTTAATTATTGATTCAACCATTGATATATCTAGAATTGATCAGATGTCAGTTTCTTTACGTTAATTTTTTTTAAAAATCAGGACATGTGGAAAGATTTATAGGCTTTTATGGATAGCGAAGTCAATAGTGCGCTCGCCCCACAAGCTGAGGGGCGTGGGATCTAGCCCACGATAAAGCCACAATAAAAATGGAATGACTAACACTAAGAAAGTCCTCCACTGACCTAGAAGGGAGATGGTGGGGCGCCCACCAAGGTCTACCAAGCCCGCCCCTAGTAAGTTCTAATGGAAACATTAGGACCCCGTACGACCACTGGTTGTGGGACTTTAAAAAAATGCTGCCACATTTGCTGAGAAGATTTTAACGGAACTAAAAAGGCGAAACATTGATTTCACACCTTGTCGAGGACAGGCATACTCTGGATTAAGAGTGGCCTTCAAACTCAAATAAAGAAACTGTCACCCAATTGTTGTGCCCATGTTTTGAATTTTGCTACTATGGAAGCAATGTCTGTAAACAGTGATGTACATTTGTTTTTTGGCACAGCTTTAAGGTTGTATGCATACCTTACGTCTATACGTTTACAATGTCTACATATTCTTAAAGAACACCAGAAATTTCAATATGAATCAACAGTCTGAAACGACTTTCTGATACATGATGTGCAAGCCGTAAGCATGCAGTTCATGCAGTTCATGCAGTTGTTGTCTATTATAGCCACACTTGATTCAGGGGAATCAACAGAATATAAAGGAAATGTTAGAGCAGAAGCTATGGGACTTTCTGGTTTAATAACAAAATATTCTTCTGTTTTTCTGATGCTATTTGTACAAAAGTTATCTTCGTGTCATCAAACTACTTGCAACGCCTTTGCA